>VZTV01113141.1:0-19513 GCA_013400875.1 Anhinga rufa | reverse complement strand
TAGTGAGCGAGCAGCTGTGTAGTACTTAATTGTCAGCTGGGGTTAAAACATGTCAAGGACACAGGACAGAGGCCAGTGCTTCCCCTCTCCAAGTTAAATGACACAGGACACTGTCTCTTCCAGGGCTCTTTTGCAGCTCAGCTTTTCTGCATTCAAACAGGGGAATTACAGGTGTGTAAGGAAACCATTGTGCTTCTAACTAACCATTTGCAATACCTGATAAATTCAATTAATATGGTGTTACAAAGTAGTTGGTGTACTACCTTGATAAGCTGCAGTTTATCAACTAATTACTATGTTAACAGACTGCTGGCAGGGAACAGGGTTGCTTGCCCTGCTGCCAGACAAAGGAGTTAAGGGCAAATGGTAAACTTTTTGCTGGTGTTTTCTAGCGATCAGTACAGTGTGAATATTCATTATCTTTTTGCATACCTAGTAGTAGGACATTGCTGCTAATTTTCAGCGACTTGATAACACCTAATTTAAACCTCTGTGGAAACATTGAGGTTTTTTATTGTGAAGTAACAGCCCGCAAAGTGGCAGGTGAATGCTGACAAGTTTGAGAACCTAGGTTTTCTCTAAGGATATTGCTCATAAATGGAAGCAGGGAAATTTCAAGGCAAAAGTAACCTGTAATGAGGATGCATGTACCTGAAATAGTATAACCGTAGGATATCTCCTTCTAACTATATAAAGACCTGAATGAAACCATGTTCTGCTGTGTTGACATGCTATTCTGGCCCATAGGATTCAAAACCAGCACTTCTCCTGAGGTTAAGAGCTGTGGTCTAGATTTGGGACTTTGACAGTTTAAATGTAAGCTGTCTTAAACAGTAGATTCTGATCTAGATACAGCATATGTTGTGAACATACCTTTTAAAAAGTATAGAAAAGGGATAAATGTAAGGAAAGATGAAAGCAGCAAGAACATGAGAATCATATTCTGAAATAAGGCAAAGCTTTATAGGTAACTCAATCTTTTTCCTTGTGCTAACATCAGAGACACCAGTATTGTTTTACAGAGTATGATGAAAGAAGCAAAGAAAAACAAGGTGATCTTATTCATTTTAATAATTTTATTATGAGGAAAAGAACATTAGTTACATCAAGTGTAATTTATATCAATCCTGAAGTCCATTTATCTTTCTCTTCCCACCCCCAGAGAAGCATATAAGGTCATGGCAGTAATACTATTCAGACTGAACAAGTGTAGCTGTATCTGCAAGTTGTATCTG
Source organism: Anhinga rufa (assembly GCA_013400875.1). Classification (NCBI taxonomy): domain Eukaryota; kingdom Metazoa; phylum Chordata; class Aves; order Suliformes; family Anhingidae; genus Anhinga; species Anhinga rufa. The sequence continues at coordinate 18,278 of VZTV01113141.1, read as the reverse complement.
AGCCTTTATTTAGCAGGTGTAGTTTGGTATTTGTAGTGGTCATGTTTCCAGTGTGTGCATGCATGTATATTCTGGATGTCTTGAAAGCCTGGACCCTTCTTTTTGCAGGCACATTATCAACGTTGTCAGTAATGGATCTGACTTGATGACAGTATTTAGAGCAAATTGAATGCACTGTGCTTTCAGCTCCAACATTCAAGCCATATACATAATGTTTGTGGCACAGACATTTATCTCTTCATGTAGTAGTTGCTTAGTGAAGGAAGACAGTCAGGGAATCACCGACGGTTGCAAAGATGAATGTGGGTGTCTGCATCTCCAGCTCATTTCACAAGCAAGAATCATTCCTTGCTCTGCAGGCTAAGCCATCAGATTCCTCACTCTTTACAACTACGTTTTGGTGCTCCCTTGCAGAAAACTGGTTCCTAGATTAAGTGGCTTGGGTTTGGGTTTTTTTCCTTTTTTTTTTAATGAGAAGATAATGATAAAAATAGCAAGCAATGAATCCTTGGTCCTGCAAAGCTCCATGGCAAAGCTTTTGCTAAGTTCAGTTGGGCCCAAATGTCACTGTTACTAACACTGTAGGTTTTGGTACAGTGAAGCCAATCTTAAAGTTAGCTGCCACCAAAAATTTCTGTTTCCAGTGCCCCAGGCCTTTTCTTCCCATAACACTGGTGTTCATCTGACTCTTCAGGGAGCTAGAGCTGCAGACAACTAACTGAGCAAAAGATACTGGTTTAGCTGTTTGAACTGGTTCCCCACAATTACAGCAGCTCAGCTCTAGCTTGAAAACATGCTATCAGTACTGTAATATTTGGGGTTTGTCTTTCTTATGTTATCTTATTTGCAAAAGCATTTAATTTTTTTTCCCATTTAGGAATATTTTAGTTTAAAATCTAGACCACCTGCTGACTCTGCTGATCAGTCAAAATTTCTGGAGCAAAGTAACAAATTACCAAAGATTTCCCAGAACACACACAAAGATGGGATAAATTACTCCATATAGAAAAGGAAGAAGCAGAGGTGCAAAGGTGAATGACAAAAGTAGAAGTGAGGAGAGGTAGGATGATAGCTGAACTGGTAAAGGGAAAAAGGATCCATACTGAGAGAAGAGGAATATTAAAAGAGGAACAATACAACTGAAATTGTAAAAATATACTAATAAAGAGAGTAAGAGCACAGGGTAAAAACAGTAAGTGATATATTGGTTTACATTTTCCATTTTGGCTAAAATTAAATTTAGTTTTGTAGAAGTTTTTTTCACAAAAGCTTCTTATTAAACTGTATGAAATATTCCTGTCAGCTCTGCAGAGCATATTAACTTATAAAGCCTATTGATTTGGTATGCTGTATCAATTGGCACTGTGCTACCAACTAACCTATCTCCATTTAGACTTATGTTGGCACATAAAGAAGACTGAGGCAACCCTCTGACCTCTCAGCCACAGGAAAAAAAAAGTTACTTGCAAAACCTGTAGTCCTAAGGATTTGTAAATGATTTGAAGTCAATATATGGCAAATCATTGCACTTGGAAATAAACACTATATTCTGTGTAGAGACAATGTTTTGCTTCTTAGCAAAATAACTTTTTTAGCTGTGGATGGTGTTTCACTGCTAGACCCTTTTTATGACTAGCTAAGTTAGTTGATGTCACTTTAGAGGTATTTTAATGCATTATATGTTTCCTTTGGAGAACCTTCGAGATAGGAAGTTAAAGCACCTGGGTCTGCACACCAAAGAGGAGAACAGCTAATACCATAATAATTTCCTCTTAAGCACATTTGAAAGTAGGTTACTGTCGTGTTCCCTCAAGCTCAGCAAGCATCTGACAGATTTCTTAGAACAAATGGAATGCATGAGTTTGAGATGGCAAGTGTAGCTACTCTGCTTGCAAGGACCACACCTCTCCACCAAATCACTGTGTGTTGTTTGTGCAGGTCTCGGCTCCTGTTATATTTGAATCGTGATGCCATTACAATCAAGGAGTATAGAGTGTGTGTTTGGCAACACACCTAGTTTTGTGGTACCTTTCATGTGGATTAGCTCAGGGCTTTGGATATAGACTGTTCCAAGTCTGATGAAAGTTTGTCACTGAGCTCTAGCAGCCACATGTGGAACCATCTCATACTCTTTCCCTTCCTTGACAGCTCAGTCATTGATGGACATCCCCTGGGGAGCCAGTTCTTGCCTCCCCTTGAAAGCCACTTGAAGCTCAGTAGGAAGGGAGCAGGCTGAGATACCCCTGTATTCAGACCAGGGTGGATTTGAGCTGAGTCTCTTGCACAAATTTACAGCAGATCCTCATTCTGGTTTTGCAGTTGGGCTGCATATATCCCACTGGTTCAGTGGAGGAAGCCCTGAGATTTGTTTTTCAGATGTATTCATTGTAATGAGATGTTGAAATTGCAGTGAGCTCAGAAACCAGTTCACCAGAATCCAACAATGCTAGAGAAAGCCGACCACAAACAGGTCTACAATGATAGCACACAGAGTGAAAATTAGTATGTGTCCTGTAAATAATTGCCTTCATGCCTCATTGCAAATGCAGTAGTTAAACATTCTTGTCTTGTGAGTAATTTTCTATTCACAGTTTGTAGGAAGGCGTAAATGTAAAGAAAACAGGTTTGGGGTCCTTTTGTTGGGTTTTTTGTTTTGTTTTTAAGTCTGCTAATTTCATTTCACAAACACCATGGGAACCTGCAATTCCAATTTTCTTTTCACAGTATTAATGAAAACTGGGCACCGAAAATAGTCAGATTTTTCCCTTTAAATTTTAAACCACTTAGAAATACAGTCAAAAATAATAACTTTCTACTAATCCATTATTACACAATGTAAAACTGTGCTCAATTGCTATTATTTCATGCAAAGTTTTTCATAAGTGGTAGAAGAGGCTTTTAAAAATCAGTCTCTTCTAAGCTGGTCTTTGAGGCAATCCAAAAAAGCTTGTTGTATGCTGTTGCGAGCAAGTGTTGTGCATCAGAGAAGTTGTTTTAAAAAGGGATTGTTGTACTACAAGATGACTTTTATTTTCTCTCACTGTATAGCATGATCTGAGCATAATCACAGTCTTCATGATTTTCTCTTGTTTGTAATCAAACCATTCTCAGCTTATTATGGAGTGTTTCAGGATTTTTTTATTCTTAAAAATTGGGGTCTTTTTATGATATTTAATCTTAACATTCACCTATAAGGTACTTCACTTCTTGTTTACAATAAGAAAATTTATCTGGGACGAGTTAGTGTCTTTATGCTGTGGACACTAAGAGAGACTGCAACCAGGTAGCAGACAAGCTACCAGCTGAGAGACCGGACAAGCTGGAGAGATGGGCCTGTGAGAACCTCATGAGGTTCAACAAGGCCAAGTGCAAGGTCCTGCACCTACGTCGGGGCAACCCCCGGACTGGGGGATGAAGGGATTGAGAGCAGCCCTGCAGAGAAGGACTTGGGGGTACTGGTGAGCTAAAAGCTGGACATGAGCCAACAATGTGCGCTTGCAGCCCAGAAAGCCAACCGTATCCTGGGCTGCATCCCCAGCAGCGTGGCCAGGGAGGGGATTCTGTCCCTCTGCTCTGCTCTGGTGAGACCCCACCTAGAGTGCTGCGTCCAGCTCTAGAGCCCCCAACACAGAAAGGACATGGACCTGTTTGAGTGGATCCAGAATGCATCCACGAAGATGATCAGGGGGCTGGAGCACCTCTCCTGTGAAGACAGGCTGAGAGAGTTGGGGTTGTTCAGCCTGGAGAAGAGAAGGCTGTGGGGAGACCTTATTGCAGCCTTCCAGTACTTAAGGAGGGACTGTAGGAAAGATGGGGACAATCTCTTTAGCAAGGCCTGTTGTAACAGGACTAGGGGTAGTGGTTTTAAACTAAAGGAGGGTAGGTTTAGATTCGATAAAAGGAAGACATTTTTTACAATGAGGGTGGTGAGACACTGGCCCAGGTTGCCCAGAGAGGTGGCAGATGCCCCATCCCCAGAAACATTCAAGGTCAGGTTGGATGGGGTTCTGAGCAACCTGGTCTAGTTGAAGATGTCCCTGCTCACTGCAGGGGGGTTGGACTAGATGGCCTCTAAATGACCCTTCCAACCTACACCATTCTATGATTCTATGACAAGGTTATGCATAGACATACCTCTGCTGCTGTGCCAGGAGTCAGTGACTCTGCCTGGTTCCGCTACCAAGATGCTGGGAAGAAAATGTGCATCATGTGTTTCTCAAAGACTTGGGAAGCAAAGAGTAAGATTTCTGTAACCTTACAATCTTCATTTGTGCTCCATTGAGGTAATCTGTTGTCCCTTGCAATAGTTCCTGTCTTGCAGGGGAAAAAAAAAATCCTGGTAAATTCCCCTTGGGTGCTCCAGTCTGAATCAAATAAAGGTCCTACTTAAATAGAAGGCAGCTCTTTCAGCAATGTTATGGATTTCAGAAGAAGTGTAGGCTGGCCTTTTCCTCTCTATCTCAGAATAGGACACTTGCTTCAGCATGCACTCCATTAGACTTTCCTACCTAAAATGCTCAGAAACAATGTGCTTTGTAAAACTCTCCTCTTATTTCCTCCTCATTTGTCTCGAGAGGTCCTGCTAGGTTAAAAGAATATTTTAATGTAAACGGAAGAAAAATATCAAGAAGTCATTTCTCTTGCTGAACTGCTGCTTTTACAGAAGTCCAAACAAATGTAACAACAGATGCTTTGAAAATGTTTTAAGCTTAAATAACACTAATGTAGTGGTTGAGTATTCCTCAGACAGATGGGATAAATGAGATAATTGTGAAAACATTCTTAAAAATAAAAGGATGCAGTCAAGTGAAAGGCAGGAGTTTAGGTAACGTTGAAAAATATTCCATGTATGTTTTTTTAGTTTGCAGTGTTTAAGGAGTGTTTTCCTCTGAGCAAACAGTTAAGTGTCATTTAGTAGACATTAATTGTAAAGTTAGTTGATGGCATTTGGCCCAAATGTCTCTATTTTAAAGAGAAAGAGCAGCTGTTATTCCATCAGGTATTGACAGAGTTTATTCAGTTGCTTCTATTATTTCTCAGACAAAAATTAATTTCCTGAAATCATATACAGTGAGATAACACTTAGTCTCATTTTCATTCACTATGGAAATGCTCAGGGGTCTTTATTCTGCAACAATGCATTGCCTCTTGTAAAACAAGAAATGACATCGTATGTGTAAAAGAATTTCCATTTTCTACAATAGCTACAATGAAGAAACAGGATCTAAAACAGTCACCAACTACCTTGAGACAGACCACATTTTTAGTAGAGTAGCATCCATCCTGAAATGAGAAAAAATCTTAAAGCCTTCTGGAGCAAAACTTCAAGATCTGTGTAGTCATAGAAAATACCAATTGTACCAACTCATAACAACTCAGAGCTTTCAGAGGGGAAAAATAAAGAAGTTAAAATACTATTTGACACAAATGACAGTTTTCTTGAGTCTTACTGTGCTGCCTCTGTTCTTCAACCAAATAAAATGTCACCTTCTTTAAAAATATGCGGGATAACTGCCAGGAAGTGGTGCTTCAACAGTAAGAACTCAAATCATCAATAAATAAATTATGAGTAATACCAGGGTGTGTGTGGGTCTTAGTTCTTTTGGGGGTTTGTGGGTTTTTTGCTGTGTTTTATTATTCATAGTCCAATTGTGGGTGTCTAGCTGGTAGCTGCTTTTAATTCTGGTTGTCCAAACTTTTTGCAATTTTTTGACCAGGGTTGATAGTTTGAGTGGCCTTTAATGTATCATCCTTAAAATCATCATCTTCTGATTATGTCTTTACAGTGCAAAAAAGAGTGTCTGGGGCATAGTGTGCTTTCGTGCACCTTGAGCAAGACACTTCTCTAATACACTTCAATAAAATGCTAGTTGTAAGCAAGGCCTGATAAATCTAACATTATTAATATATTGTAAAAGTAGTGTTTAATATTACTTTTAGTTAACACTTATATTTTACTGACTGCATTTTTAGCCATACATAATTATTTAAAATGTGGTTTCTATAAGCCAACCTGGATGCTTAATGAGAGAGTTCTGCACTGCTCAGTGGGAAACCCTGGTTCACTCACTGCTCTTTTCTTGCTCCTGAGCTCAGCCGAGGCTGGCAGTGCTGAGGGTACACAGCCTCTCCGCAGTTTGGAAATGCTGGTATAATTAGAGAAATATTGCATAGACCCAGGTCACTTCATTTTTGTCCATGACACTTGCTAAGTTACAGAAGAAGGTCCATCTGAGCTGTTGCCACTTAAAGCGATTCTATACAAAGATCTGCCTCTCCTCCTTCTGCAAAATGCAATAAAGAAATGAGATAATGAAAAATGCATAAGCATTGTGTGCGCTGTGGGCATTTAACCTAGAAAGTCTTCCTGGAATTAGGCTTTCATTCCACATGGCTGTGCAAGGGGATAAAATGTGCCAGAACGCACAATAGTTCCTATCAAGAAGACTTTCCAGTCTGAAGACATAGGTCAGTTCAGTTCATACCACAACTGAAAAGACCAGAGTCTGGTCTGAGAGGTGGGTTCTTAGAAGGCTGAGCCCTTGGTCTGTGCAGTTTGAGAGTTTTTTTCTGGGCATGAAGTGTTGCTTGAAGGAATGTCTGGTATTGGCGTCAATGACAAAAAAAGGGAATGGCAGAAGCTGAGTGAAACAGTGCTCTAAAGTGTAGCCATATTCAAGGAGGACTCTGTGAATTAGAACAGAGAAGGTAGGGTTGGATAGCTCTCTCAAAGTAATTAAAATAAATATAATTAATTTGGAAAAAAGAGAAACAAAAAGCTTAGAAGGAAAGGAGAAACTGGGAAGTTTGCTGAGGGAAGGCTAAAGGAGAGCTGAGGATACCTTATTTGTAGCAAACTTATTGGCTGCTATAATTTATTATTAGGGGGAATTTTGACTTTTTCCCCCCATTGTGTTTGGTAGTCTGTCTTATCATCACTGTCTTCTCAATAAGTACTATAGTGTCACTTTCTGTTCTTTACAGAAGGAGAGAGAGGGAGGGAGGGAGTGGGAGAGGGAGATCGTTTCCTCCCAGATGTTCGTGTTCTGGCATTTAAATTGCAGCACACCTGTTATTCCAGGTTATTTAGTCATTTTTGCTTAATAACAGCATTTGGAGAAATTATACTTTTGAAGGCTAAAATGAGATTTTTCCTTGCTGTCCTTTTCCTTGTTTAAAAGCCTGTTTACTTGTGCTGACAGACATGAAAATGGAATGGGCTGCAAGCCTAAATGTTTTTGAACTGGTAGAGTAGGCTACATTGGTAGGCAGTCCTGACCTAGTGAGTGCAATTAGATAGGTGCATGTTTGTAGCAGGTAGATATGACTAACTCCTCAATGTGCAAACTCAATAATAACCTCTCCCTTATTTCATTATCTACCTACAGCAAATCCTACCAGGGCAGGAGGAGGAAGGGAGTACCCTGGCTCGTCCGAGGTGATTCGTGAATCCAGCAGCACAACAGGAATGGTAGTTGGGATTGTGGCAGCAGCGGCGCTGTGTATCCTCATTCTCCTGTATGCTATGTACAAGTACAGGAATCGAGACGAAGGATCATATCATGTAGATGAGAGTCGAAACTACATCAGTAACTCAGCACAATCCAATGGGGCTGTGATCAAGGAAAAACAGCCCAACAGCGCTAAAAGTTCCAACAAAAACAAGAAAAATAAGGATAAGGAGTACTATGTCTGATCTCAACATCTAAAAGAACGCTTGTATAGAAATAGTCTTCATTTTATCTGAGACATAATACAAACTTATTTATTTTACTTTTTATGAAGCACATTCAAAAACAAACAAAAAAGACAGGGAATGCAATCAGAAAGGAAAGACTGTTTTTAAAAACAAGCATTTCATGCTCTTGTTTTTCAGAAACAGGAGCTGATAAATTCCCTAACAGCCACAGTGTTTTCATTTACTCTGCCTGTCTTTATGTTGCTGGAACATTTCTGAAAGACAATGATGACACCACGCATTCATAAAGCAAGGAGTATTACTACAACATCAAGGCACAATATGAAACAAAACAAATTAAAAAAACAAAACAGGAAAAAAAAAGAAAAAAAGAAGCTACCTATGATTCTGGATTTAGCCAAAGTGCTAGCGCTTTCTTGAGAAGTAAGTTAGTCTTATTGTCAGAGAAGACTGTCATTATATATGGTGACTCAACAAGCAAACATAGTTTGCCGTCTGGTGCAGTGAAGCAGTGATTGGAAACTTGCATTTGAAACAAAGTGCTGGCTTTTCTGAAGACTTATGTAGAAATACTTTCAAAAAGCCCCTTTCTGGTTGTGAGGAAAATAGTACGGAGGCCTTATTTTCAAAAACAAAAACAAAAATCTGGAATATAAGGCACNAAAAAAAGGCCAATTTCCAAAAAAAAAAAAAAAAAGGAAAAAAAACAAACAAGAGGGCATAGATGCAATCATTGGGAAATTTTCATGCACGCTTAATATGTTATTACATATGTTTATATAAAACCACATCTATATGTGCTTTCTGGACTGTGATAAGTGATGTTTTATAGCCTGTTGTATAGAAAATGCAAACTATATCTGCTCTTCAGCCATTTTTGGTAAACTCAATGTTATAAGTGTTGTTAGGTATAGAGAGTTTTATGACATCTGGAGCAACAGACATAATTCAGTTTTTTTGCAGCCATTATAAATTGTCCCAGACTTCTTCCCCTTTTTCTTTTTCTTTTTTTTTTTTTTAATTTACAGTGTAGTGGTTATACTAAGGGGGATGTGTATGAATGTATATAAGAGTCAGCTAATTTTTTTTCTTACCTGTACAGCCTCTATTCTGTTGCAACTAAGTTTTAGTAGTTTGTATGAAAGAAGTGGACTAGAAAGCAAAGATATATCTCTACTGCAATTTGTCTTCTCCCTCCTACCCCCATCTCTTGCTCCTGATATGCATCAATGAAGTTGATCAGAATGGCCAATTTTCCTAGAAATATACATTCATTAATTAGCTAAATATTTAGTGACTTAAACTAGCCTTTGGCTTCCAGTCAAAGCTTCACTATTGGAGAGCATGGTTTGCCTTACAGAAACCTTGTTCTTAAGAAATTATGAGAATGATGAGTTTCTTGAGAATCTTAGGAAGTATCATATACTGTTTATCTGGCATTCAGTTATATGAAAGACAGCTACTACAGCATTGGGTGGTAAAAGATCTAAAAAGACCCATTTTAATTTTCTGGGCTGATTCTACTCCAGAATTTACCCCTTTCTCCAAAAAGGAAATAACCTTGAGGTGCACGATAGTATTTTTCAATGGTGGGCATTTTGACGTATGAAAAAATATTTTTTGCTAAGTTGGTTGTATAGTATTGCAAGACATCATAACCAGACAAATATAAGTTCATCATGTTTTAAAGTAATACATAGCTTTTCTTACATATATAAAACATTAATGCATTTTAGTTAAACATATTAAATATAATGCTGTAATTTACATGTTAAGGTTTTTTTTCTAGTATTATTTCATTAGGTTCACAGCAATAAATCATAGCATAACATTTTATTTACATGGAAGTTCAAAGGGAATACATTAGACAGAAAGAGAGTAGTTCAATAGACATCAACCAAATCATTGGAAAGCCTCCTGGGAGGGATATAGATGTTCACACTTTACAGACAGGAAGAAGGAATTTAAAATTAGCTTTAAACAGCAGGCACAAAACAGTTTGTTTTGTGTTACTCACTGTAGCTGATGAAAAAGGCTCGAAACTGGTACAGCTATCTATCTGGGAGTCAGAGCACTTTAAAAATACATTAGCTGACATGAAAACACCTCTCTTGAAGGTTGTCAACCACATTGAGGTGTGTCATGCTGCATTTTTAAAGCAACTTTTTATTTTCATTAGCATTTACACAAAAATGAGAACAGCTTCACAGAATCCATCTGGTGTTCATTTCTCAGATTGTTGTTCACCTGTGGCATTGATAATTCCTCCCACCTTTACAAGACAGCTGTACTCAGGGAATGACAGGGTCAGGTATACTGGGGGTCATTGCTGGAAGTAAGAGACTTCAGCTGGAGGGGGGAAAGAAGAAGTTGAAAGCCAGGTGGTGTTCAGATTTCAGTGCTTGAAGATATGTAGAAGAACAAGAATAATCTGATGACAGGGGACTGGACATGAATGAATATGGTTTGGGCGAGATAAAATGGTCTTTTCTGCTTGGTATTGATTGCATTAATGAAATAGCATGTTCAGGTCAACTTCCAGGTGGTTTGGTAGATTAATCTTTAACTAAATCCATACATCAAGGAAAAAAAGATCTGCTACTACTATGATAAGCAAACATGATTTTAACACTGTTTCTGAAGGTTCTCCTTTTTCCTCTTTAATTTCTTAATTTAACAAAAAACAAATATGGATGTATCAGAAGTGCCAGCAAGTGGATTTAAAATTCCTTTTTGTTTAAAAACAGCAGCAACAACAAACAAACAGACATAAACCAACTACCTAACATAAAATTGGATCCTTTCTCTATAATAACCTAATTTGTTTGACTGAGATGGTTTCATTTCTATGACTGTATTGTGTTGCCTTTTTTAACAAAACACTAAATAACATGTGAAACTTTCAACCCTAAGACACTGAAGAGAGGCCCAATGCCCCTAATCTGATAGTGCTTTCTGTGATAGATATTTACGATTTTTTTATTTGTTGCAAGGCCAATTTATTCATTATTGGAAATGCTAAGCAAGTGGAATTTACTGTTTTGTTAATAAAAATGTTTCTTAATACAAATGCTGGCTTGTTTCTTCTCTTGTTCTTAGATCTGGAGTACCTGTTCATCTTAAAGTGGTAAAAAAAAAATGGTAAATTGGTATGATGTTACATACATTCATGTCAGGAAAAAGTGACCTCAGAGCTCTTGGTACAGTTAAGTGAAAACCTTCTACAAGTCTTGTGTTCAACTGGCCCAGTTAGAAAAGTGTGAATTACATTACTGCATTCTGCCACTTTTTTTATGGTGGAAAGATGGCAGAAGGTAATCTAATGGGATGAAAAGTTAAAACTGAAAATATTTTTCCTTGTCTAGAAGATGTTTTAAATATTAATAGAAAAATGGGCCTACTTCAGGTCCTTAAAAACATTCCTAGATAAAAATTACCAAATTTTAACCGGAGCTAATCCATTACATAAGTACTTTCCTATTTAGCACGGCATTTAAATTCATGGGTAACTTCAAGCAAACATCTAATCCTATTGATTTAAGCAAGTATCTAAAGTTGCCTAAATGTATTGCTGAATGGGGATGGAGTTAAGCTTTTGGACCTAAACTCCAAATAGAATTTAAGTATATATCTTCTTTAATCACATCAGTAGCTTCTTTGACTTCTGTAGAATTTATTGATCTGCTTAATTAGGTATAGACTGAAGTATTTTAGATAATTTAAGTCCAGGAATATCTGGAGAAAACAGCCCTTATCTTCCATTGGTATAAAACAGTTTATAGTTAAACTTACATTCTAAACTGCTTTATACTGGGATTAGTACTTTTGTGTGTGTGTGTGTTTTTAAACAAATACCAAACATTCCATTTAGGAAAATGCTTTATACACATTTAAAGGAGCTATAGCAACAGTGATTTTTGTTCTACTACCAAAACCCCCACATTTAATTATACATTTTTTAATTCTACAATGTATTTGTTCATTTTTTTCTTACATCTATACTGTGCTCTCCCTCGCACCAAAATCCTAATGGCCTTTCAGTACCTGCATCATCCATCATCAGCTAACTGCTTTAAGTGGTGGCCTCCATAATCAATCATCATTGTGACCAAGTAGCTAAAAAACCTTCACAAGGTGAGGAAAAAAAAAGAGAAAAAAAAAAACAAGCCCCCAAATGCACATTAGAATAAGGGAAATAGAGCATACATGTAGGCTGTAAATGACAACTGTGTTTGTTAGTTCCTCCAATATGCCTTATTTATAGTTCAACAAAACAGTTTTAAGTTGGCTATCTAGATATGATTTTCATATTGATTATAGAAATTTGCTTCTAACTTCACTAAGGTCCTTTTTAGAGGTGCTTGGAAGCATTGTGCTGCAGTAAGCCAAATTCATCAGTACCATTTTATTTGAAATGAAGGCTATTTGCTTTACTTTAAAGCCCCCACTTTGTCAGAGTCTGTAAGTATTTCAGTGTTAAAATGTTTCTGGCCCTCATGGGAGTGGGGAGAAAGAGAAATCCACACCACGTTTAAATCAATTTATTAACTGATGAATGCTTGGGGATGATAAAACTGCTTGCCTGCCAGCCTCTGATTTGTCTGGATGGTCTGTTCCTCCTTTGGTTGGTCATTGCTCTCCATGAAACCAGAAGCATCCCCTGTGGGTTAAGATTTGAGCTACAAATTCCAGAAAAGGAAAGAAGTCATTGATACAGGTCTGCTCAGTTTTGTGAGGTGTAGGGCCAGAACTCACCCTGTCCTTTACCCACTTTGGAGGCTTCTTCCTACTCAAGGTCTTTGACAGATTTCAGCCATCAACTCTGGTGTCTGGAAAAGAAAGTATGGCCCCTCGCCTTTCTCAGTTACTCACTACCATACAAATATCTTAATTTGTTGTTCAGAACAAGCAGATTTCCATATGAGAGTGCTTCTCCAGTGGGGCTGAATTGTGGTAGACTTTGGGGTTTTCTGAAGAAAAAACACGGTGACATGAGGGGTAGAATTATTTCAAAGAGTGTGGGATTCACAGGGAGTAAATTGCCTTTAAGGGCAGTAATTTCATGCTGGCGTATACTTGAGAGGTTTAAAAATCCAGGCCAGTAATCCTCAACAACATCCTTTCAGTAAACAGTAAAGACATTAGCTCATTTGTCAGTGAGCACAGGAACTGACAACACAGCTATCAAACTGTGAATGCTTTGGTCTGGTTGCAGCAAATAACACAGGAAAATGGAATTTGGGCAGCCAAAAATAACTGCTGGCACATTGGCCTGGACTCTTATGAGTGAGTCCAATTACAAGCCAGTAAGCATTTATCAGATGATAAATAGCAAAATACTTTTGTTAGTTGTAGTTTGGGATGCAGCAGGCTGACAAAATAGAGGCACAGCCTGCACGGCTGAATTGGCTTTTTCATGCCCGGGGGCCAAGTTGCTGTTAAGGTGCCCTCCAACTCACCAGCTGATTGGCTGTTTCCAGATATACCTTTCTTTTCCACAAAAAGTACAGCAGATCGCTTCATGAGACAAATGAAGTGGCCTGCAAAACATGTCACAGCAAGGCCAGTACCGCATGAAACAGAAACCAGACTCTGTGGCTAGGAGCAGGCTGCATGGCTGCAGGTCTGGGGGAGAAACCTCCATCCTGCTCAGGAGAGCCCCGGCCTCAGGCACAGAGGTTGAACACGGTCCAGAAATGAGTGGTCCCACCTCACACTGGCAGAGGCCCCTGGGTGCAGTGGACACCTGAGCTTGGCAGTAGCTTTGTGCTCCCCATGCACAGCGATGGCAGCCAAGGGCAGGGTGCAGGGTGAGGTGCACGGGGAAACCCTGTATGGCAGGATGGGCTCAGAATGGACTCAGCTTCTGCTCTGGGGAACGACAGCAAGGGCCAGGACATGAGGAAGGGCTTACGGTCCCTGATGTTGTCCTCAAAGGGCTTGCCCTTGCTTTCACTCCCACTAGGTCCTGAGTTTATACTTTGCCAAAATGGCAGGTCAGCACATGGCAGGACCCCATAGTCCTAGGGCCATTTTTGAGTCCAGAGCAAGCAAGGAACAATGGGCAGTGTCCAGCCAGTGTGTGGTCATGTGTGGCTTCTCCAGCCAATGCTTGAGACAAGGTTGATGAGGTACAAGAATGTCCCTTGTTTTTCCTTCTTTTTTGAGCTCCTGCAGCTCCTACCGCTGTGGCAGTGCTGAGGCTCTCAGAGCCACATTACTGCAGCAAGCACAGTGTTTCAGGAGCAGGTACAACCCCCTGAGGCTGGGCAGCCGTGAGGAGGGAAGATAAGAGGGTTGCGGGCCCCAGCCCAGTGTGACTACAGAAATGGGGAGAAGTTCAGCTGCAAGGGTCTCACAACCAGGACTGCATGGGGAACTTGCCACAGGGCTCCACGGCTTGGTGAAGCTGGAGCAGGCCCAGGTTTTCCTTAGCTGCCAAATCCCTCAATGGAAAAAACAAAAGGTTTCTCAAAAAGGTAGTTGCATAGGGAGCCTCAGAATTTAATTAAGAGTTAGTTCAGTATTTCTTTACAGCTTTACCTGCCTATGCTTCATGCCTGAGAGGAGAAGCTCAGGCCTCCTGTACCTGAGGAAGGAAGCCAGGCAGTGAAAGCATCCCACAGTCATTAAACTGACCCCACAGCAATACAGGTATCCCTAATTTTCTGGGACACTGTAGCTGAAAGATTTGGGCCAGAAAACCAACTGAGGGTGAGATCCAGCAACATGCTCTGTTAAACCATAGGGAGAGGAACAAGCTTCAGCATAAGATGTAAAAAACTTAAGAAAATAGCACCACAAAATAACAACCCCCAGCTCCCCTAGGAAATCCCACCCTATCTGCCACTGTCTGTTACTCAGCTTTTCAGGCTCACAGGTGGGTTTTATTCCTTGCTGATAGCATGTGGAGAGGTAGCAGGCTTGTTACATTTGCCTGACAGTCCCACCTGGCAGAAGGGTTGCCCTGCTAGTGCAGAACTTGCTGTACTTACCAGACCCTTCACAGCACGTGTGAGCTAATTTTCCTTTAGATTCAGGTGTTGCTGCCAACCAATACAAAGCAAGGAGTCACATCAGAGTAGAATTTAAAGGCCAGAACCACTTCCTCCTCTGCTTTCTGGGTTTTTAATGACTTTTATTTGATTTATGGGGGAAGGTCTAAGGCATGGAATAAAAACATACTCCAGTGACAAATAAAAGAACCAAAAACAGGCAACCAAGCTTTGTCTCATGCTGTTCAACAAATCCCCATAAGGTAAATAGAAGATTTTCACATAATTAATTTATTTAAATCTTGGTTTGTTGATGGATGGTGCTTGAGAAAGGCAAGCCTATGCTCATCTTTCCTGAAGGCTGTTTGTCTGGGACTTCATTTATACCTGTCTGCAGGCTCTTTTTAGGAAAGTCTTTTAAGATGTTAATAGCACAAATATAATAGTCATTACCTAGACCAGTTTCTCGCCTATATTAATAGCTTTGTCTAAATAAGGATTGCAGGATTTCACTCAAAGTTAAGGCTACGTCTATACCAGCATGTATGGCTTGATAAGAGTAAATTTATGGGGCAAAGTGATTGGTGCTGAGGACCTGACCTCCATGTTTCAGAATTTTCTCTGAACCAGTTGTAGCCTGGTCCCACGGACTGAATGCCAATTAGTGGTTAGGCGGCATTAGGTGCATTCATGGAGCTCATCTATTTAGTCTCAAAAGTGTCCAGCTCCTTCATGCAGAGTGCTCTGTAAAGTTAATTAAGTGTAGCAAGTGCAAACAGCTGGAGTTGCTTTAGAACTGTACTCCTGATCTTATATAAAACTGTCCTGTTGAAACACGCTTTGTTCATTGCTATATGCCAGTGTGCTCATAATAATTCTTTATAATAAAACTGGGGTATTTTTAATATGAAGCACCCAGCTCCCAATGAAAATTGCTGCTACACATTGAGGCCTTCCTGATATTTTTTACAGGATTTGGTGTCTTTGGAATTCTGGCCCTCATATTCCTTTTTAACCACCAACCCTGCTTCCTAGAATCCCCTCTACCCTTTTCTTTAAACCTAAAGAAATAATGGTTTGAAAGACTTGTTCCCTTTGAATAGGTTGAGATAAATATGGAATTGTTTTTAGATAAGCACTGTATGAGGAAGCCATGTTACCAACGCTGAGATCCCCAACAGTGCAATTGCTAACTTGCAGAAATATGCTGTAAGCAAAGCTGTCTCTGCCGGAGCTCTAGATGGAGTAGATGAACTCGAAGAAATGGCTGGGGCAGAGCTGGGTTTGGCCACTGCTCAAAGACGCAGAACCACACTGAACAACCCCAGCCTTTGGGAAACTCTACGTCCAGATTTTGTAACGCAGATCTGCTTTTAACCAAAATTTTGCCAGTCTTTTCTGGCAGTCTTTTCTCTAGTTGTCACCAAAATCAGTTATTTCCTGTAACGGAATTATTTATAATCAGTTTCCTGATTTAGTCAGTATTAAAAATGTCACTAGAAACCACAAGAGATTGGGCTACATTTGGAGATCTTTGCTTGTATCTTCTGCAGATATGAAAGCTGCTATTTCCATTAAGACTGAAACTTCATTGCTGCTTTTAACTACAGTGATTACACTTCCCTCTAGCATACTGCACATTATTATGAGCATTTCATACAAGTATTCTGAATAGTCATCATTAATTCTTTTATATTTCTAAGTGTTAGGCATCAAAGACTGACGATAGAGACTGATGATAAAAGATTTCTAAATCTGAATTCTTGTAAATGACCATATTTGTGTTTAAGTGGCTGCTTATAAGTTTTGCCTAAGTTACAAAAATCTTCTTGAGATGTCTATTTTTATTTCGTTTTAGTAAAAGTTGAATGCTAATACAGAAAGAAACACTATCTGTTTTATATAAGCTTGTTCAGAAACAGTTCAGTTTCAGTTGAGAACAGTTCAATTTGGCAAAAAGATTGACTTCAAGGTTTTTAGATATATTAAGTGAGCTCGGTATCATCTAAGCTAATTTAGAAAGCTTAGAGACTTCAAATTAGAAAGGAAACTTAGAGTTATTGTTGATCTGAGTCTTGACGGAAGTTACCACACATCCTGGGTGAAGGTTTCAGCATGTATGAATAAAGCTGTGGCAACAGTCAGGTGCCTGATCTCACACATTGCCTTTCTGGAAGGCAGCTTTGTCAGACCTGCATGTGAGCATGGTCTTTGCTTGTTGTGCTGCTCTGCTCCCCACATGAAAACTTCCAGTAATTACCCATCCACGGGAACCATTACACAGACACTGCTGCGCACCAGCAAAGTCCCTGTCTCAAAAGCAGAACTTGGCATTAATATATATTGTCTGCTTGAGGCAAAACTCCCATTAACTTCAGTGCAACTAGGGATTTCATCCTGAGTATGTAGTGCCCCAAATAAATCAGTATATTAGAAAATGCTACAGAAAGCAGATTGAGAGGGAGGATATGGCCCTGCACAAACATCCTGAACACAGAATATAGAAAAGCCAATCCAAAGAACCTAAAACCAATCTGATTTCCTACAGTGGACAATAGGTGTGGATACATAACTTTTGCAGAGTCCTTAATGGCCTTTCATAACTCACTTTTATTTCGGCAGACTGAGATGTGAAAGTTCTGATGCTACAGCAATAAATAATGCAGCCTAACAAAATGGGGACCGTACAAACAATCACTTCAACTTTCAAAATTGTTTTCAAAAACTGTGCAGATGCTATGTAATGAAAGTGGAACAAAAATCCAAGAGTGGGCCTTTGTGATAATAGGATGGAACGAACAGCAAAATGATGAAGGTCACCAGCCACAATACTTGCAACTGTCTGGGAAAATAAAGAGGAAAGGAAAAGAGAAGGAGCCAAACAGCTCTGAATATCCCTCATCAACAATGAGATTTTGCTTTTGTTGTACCCTTGTAAGGCCCTCAGCCCTGTAAAAGTTTTGGGGAGGTTTGCAGTGCTCTTTGTTATGACTGCTAGACAGGGAAGTAAGACAGCTTAGGATTTGCAGTGGTGTGGCTGTGGCAGCCCTGAGCTCAGTGTAGGCTAGGTGCTTCAGAAACTGTCCAGCTCTTCTCACAGCTCTGTGGTGCTGCAGACACGCAGCCATCCATGCTTAAGCTGGCAAGTGTAATGTCAGCTCAATACCTCCACACAAGCTGCAATGCGGACATTCAGGCCTGTTTGCTGCACTCCCCAGACAGAAGATGCACCATGCCTGCCTAACCTGGCCTGCGGGATGCACTGACGGGGAGTAAGGGTCTGCCACAGGGAGAAAGGCAGAACTCCTTTCGAAGCAATGGCAAAGCACTAGCAATTCCATTCCTATGGGACATGTTCAATCTCTGCTGCGGGATGATTCTAGGGCTCCACTTGCATTTGATTTGTCAAGTCTCATCTTCCTTCAGATGCTTATTGAACACTGTCAGCTGGAGCTTCTTCACTGAATAGCCACATTTCTTTACTACTCCCATAATCATCCACCAGGAATTTTTGAAATACAGAGAAGTGCTTTTGTCACTACATATGCTTTTCCCTTACAGGTTTCTTGTTTGTTTGTTTGTTT
>VZTV01113140.1:2579-16815 GCA_013400875.1 Anhinga rufa | reverse complement strand
AGTGTTCTAAGTTCTAATTATGCATGGTATTTGAGCTGTTCCTTCTCCGTTGCCCTGCCCTGATGGGAAGTTTATCCCCTTACTGCTGTTCATAAGAACTTATAAATCTAAATTCAGCTGCTTCTAAAATGCCTATATTTGTTCAAAGATAGTCTATTCAAGCATGAACCAAGAGACTTCATGCAATTAGCAAAATCAGTAGAAAATGCAGGTGTGTGAAATATAATTTTTTTACATAGACAATGATGTTTAGGAATGAACCAGCTCAAGTTTATATAATGAAAAGTTTTGTATTTGACACTTGTATTCGTATTATTTGAATGGTGAGCTTCTATATCAATTCAGGAAAGTTCACTGACAATGCCATCGGATCACTTGCTTCTAAAATATAGCACTGGTACTCAAGTAATGCTTATGAGTTAATTTTGACTTGTTTTCTAGGACATAGTATATCCTACACATGGTCTTGCCTGTGATGCTTGGAGTAGGGTTCCAAACTCCATCAATCCGTGAAACAAATATCTTTACTGACTCCACTGATCAGCATATCTGTTGAAGATTTCTTTCCCTGAGAAGGAATAAGACCCAGTGATTTGTGATTTAGTATAATCCTGTTATATTCATGTATGTTTCAAAGCAATAATTATAGTAGGATCTTGGTTAAGAGAGCTTAACTTTCTTATTTTAGGAGAAAATTAGTGTCTTAATATCTATAGCTTGCTTTCATAGGAATGCATCTTAATTAGAATTTATTTTTTTTGTATTTTGAAGAGTACTAGTTTAAGCATAACTGACATGTCTAAGACACTAAAAAACCTCACCTGAATCAACAATACCATAAACCAGTACAGAATAGAGCATTTATCTTCCTTTAGTCAGGGTCATGTTCACCTGTGTTCCTAGGTCCACTAATACATTTTTGAATTCTAGAGCATCAATTTCCTGATACAGCAACCAGATCATGCTTCCTTGTTTAACAGAGGTAATTCTGAGATATAGCTTTATAATGTCCTTGAATCATCTTGGTGCATGTTTTATCAAAGATATGATACTGCTGTAATGAAATCATAGTTCAAAGGAAAACTTGTAATAATAACATAGATAGCAGAGTATCAGTTCAGTTTGTCTTTCTTCCTTTGTCCAACTTTAACAAACCAAAATGCCAGTGGAGTTGGAGGGGAGTGCTTACACAAGGTGCAAGTTGCCCTTTGTTAATACTGTGTTTCTTGATCAGAATGTGTAGAATATATTTTCCTTCCTGATGAAGTTTGTTTCCATAGAATCATAACTACTTTGTTCATCACAAAAACTTACTTATGGTAAAAGTTCTTTACCTTCTTAGAGTAGGAGACAGTATTATGAGTGCTTCCTGAATTTGACCATACTTTACTTAAAAAAAAAAAGTGCCCGTGTGTAAAAAAAAAAAAAAAAACCACAAAAAAAACCACAACAAAAAACCAAAAAAACCCACCAAAAACATGCAAGGTTCAAAGTCATAGCCCAGGAGTGTACCTTGGATATGCATGTGCTTCTGTGTTCTTCCCACACTGGATTCTGCATGCCAGTCAGTACAGTAACAAAGACTAGGAAAAACCTTACATATAGCTATATAACCCTGATGTGTTCTATTCTAACAGAGAAACTGAGGCATGTGAGAAGATCAAAATCTTTTTTAGCAGCATTTTCCCTCTGGATGCTGCCTCTTTTTAGCAGTATTTCCCTCTTGCATTCCTCTGGATGTAAGCTTCTGTACTGAGGAGAATATACCATGGACAGAAAGTGTGTTGGTAATAGCAGGGAGAGGAGTGTGGGGAACTATGTGTTGCTTCCCAGGTTGGCTCTCATCTGCTAGTGGGGATTGGGCAAGTCTTGTGGTCTGTTCTCCCTCTCTATGAAATAAAAAAAAAACAACACTGGGGATAGTGTTATGGGAATGGGTGTGTGTTTCGTGGCTTTTTTCCCCACCAGCATCTCTCAACAGCAGAGGTGTATTAGCAGTTCTATTGTATTTTGTAGTACAATACAACAAATAATTGGCTGGCTAGTAAACTGTAGAGGAGACAAGATGTCCTGAAGCATGGAAAAGGTAGCGTAGAAAATGGACTCCTTTCTTTCAGTGAGGCTAATGTGAGATTTTGTGGGTTGCTTTTTGTGTGTCTTTTCTTTTTGAAGGCCTGACATTGAAATAATTTAGCTATACTGAATTCCTGCTTTTTGTGAAGAACAAAAAAGAAGAATCCCACCCTCATACACAAGTAGAGCTGAAAAATAAGGATCAACCAGCATCTGTTACTTTGCCTTCTGTCCATAGGTAAAGCTCTGTACTTGGGGGCTTGTCTTACTTCAATATTTAGGACTGGTAGTGGCAGACTGTGTTCTTAAGTCAAACCTTGCACAATTTTTGTAATGCTTTCAGGGGTAAAGTGACAAGCTGACTTATGAATTGGGCCTTTAAAAATACTCTAGCAAATGTTAGTAGTAGTAACCCCTTTTAGGGGAGGGAGGGGGATTGGGCTGAAAGGAGCAATTTCAGCTGAAGAACAATACCAGCAGTTCTGCAGAAGCCTGTGTCCTGTCCAGTTCTACACAGAAGTGTCCTGGACCAGTAGGCAGTATATTCATGATTTTAACTGTTATATGAAGGAGTTGAGTAAGGGTCGTAGAATCTCTAGCTCACAGGAACAAAAAAGTGAACACTTTGAACACTTTCCAAGAATGGAAGTGGGTGTTTTGCAAGTGACCAAAAAATCTGGAAAAAAGTGTTCAAAAATTCCAAAGTACATGTAAGATGTGGCATTATAGCATCACAGATTGTTCTGCAACACATGAAGAATACTCAGACTTCTAGGGTCCTGCATCTGACCCCTCAGAAAAAGAAGGGGAGAAGCTGCAGATGGTACTGCAGCAGTGCATGTTAGCCTAAACTGCCTCAATGTTCAACAGGAGTATGGAGCTGTAATGTAACTGTGTAAAAATTTGAAGAACACAAACCACCTTGGTTTAAAAAAGTCTTTGTAAATGAATATTTTATTTACAAAACCACATCTCCTGCTGTCAAATTTCACAGCAGATTATGATACTAATCCTACTTAAATGGTTATACAACCAATTACTGGTAGGTGTTATCAACTCACTGTAGCCTTGTAAGAGTTTAGTATTTGATTAATGCATTGTTTGTGGAGAAGGTTGCATGGTAAAGGCTGTGGATTAGCATTTTGGTCATTTTTCTGTGTATCTCTCCATAATTATGAAGTATGAATTCTTCTCTGTATTGTGAAATGCATTGTCCAACTATATTTTCTAACCATACCTGCATGTAACAAATCTTGAACAAAAAAATTCTAAGCCCCAGTCCCATAGTTCCTATGCCAGAAGGTGGTCAGCTACTTGAAAAGAAACTTTATTATCCTAGAACCAGCTGTACCAATTAGATAATCAAACTCCTATCCATTAGTGAGAGAAATTATAAAAAGGCAAAAATCATGTACATAACTGCATAGCATGGAAAATTGGATCCCCATTGCTTCATAAGACAGTTCTTACCAGAAGAAAACAATATACTTCTGGTAGCAATTTTCTAGTGGTATAAAAAATGGAAATGTAACTTCTGTGGAGTGAAAATGCTCTATGAAAAATGGTAAACTATTGAGCGTCCTCATTTTGGAAATAAGCAATGTAGGTTGCTTGTCGTTGGCCTCTTGAGGAGTAACAGGTCTTTTTAAGATCATAAAGGGCTGATACTGCATGAATTCTGCTTCAGCAAGTGGCATGTGTATCTTAATTGAAGCTTGGAAATAATTTGATTAGAAGGCAAGGCTTTTTAAGGCTTATGTTAGTCTCTTGTTGAGATTTGTGGAGTAAATATTAAAATGTCAGCATGCTGTGAGTAAAGCTTTTTGAACCCATTCCTTTAAAGCAAAAGATCTGAGAGTCTTGGACTATGTCAGATGGTTTATATATGTTTAAAGCCTTAGAGTATGTTTTGGGGAATGTACTGGAGATTCTGACCCTTTCTGTTACAGCTTTTGAATATATTCAAACTAAGCATGAGACTTGAACAACTACTGGACAGTTTTAATGGTCTGTGCTACAATGAGGTAGCAAATCCTGTCAAGCTACCTTTTTAAAAAACAAAAAACCGACTGAAAAGAACCTTTTAAATTCAGAGCTGTAGGAAGTGATGACCTTCAGCTTCTCATGTACTTGTCTGTTCTCTGGAAGCTATTCTCAGATGAAGCAGATCCAAACACTTCAGGTTAAATTCTGCTCCTGCATCCATAAGGATTGACTGGAATGCAGTAGGACTCTGTTGATAAGAAAAGGGGAATCTCTGTTTTGTATAGTAAAGTTGAATTTTTCATTACTTTTCCCTATTTTGATCAAAACTTCACTCAGATTGTTGTTTTATAACATAATTTAAAATCCAGTTAGCTGCACGCTAAACCCATGTAGCCTGACTTCTGGTGGTGATGAGATGGAGCACTCTCCTACCCACAGGCTTATGACTGTAGTTCAGATTTTGATTGATGACCAGATATGACCTGTGCTGTCTGGAGGTGATGTAGGCATAAAGATTATTAGTATGGGGAAGGAGGACTTCCCAGTCTTGGGCCTGCTTTACAATTTTGTATTTCTAGCTACATTATCTACCTAGCTGCATTCTCTTACAATATATGTACTCTAGCATAGCAGTATAAGGAGTTCAATTTTATAGCTCTTGCTGGAAGAGGTTAAGAAGAAAAAGCTATGGAAGAATCTATTAATCCTTAAAAGAACTTAAGTGCTTTTCCATAACAAGTTGTTTAAATATTTAATGTAATGTAAACAGAAACAGATATTATTTTACAAGCAATACCTTCATTAAATATCTATTCAAAGCAGATGCATATATCTTAACAGGTGGACTGCAAGGTGCTTATCTAAGGAAGAGAATGTAATCTATAAAATGATCTGTTAATAGATATGCAAGTTTCTAGCTTGCAAGCTCTGTCTGAAATGCTAATGGAATTGTAGACATCAAGCTTTGCAGCAGAGTATTTTAAATCTTAAAACTCAATGGGGCATGTATAATAACTTGGAGTACATACGCAGGCCAAGTTGCTGGGACCTGCATTTTGGTCACAGCAACCCCATGCAATGCTACAGGCTTGGGGAAGAGTGGCTGGAAAGCTGCCTGGAGGAAAAGGACCTGGGGGTGTTGGTCAGCAGCCAGCTGAACATGAGCCAGCAGTGTGCCCAGGTGGCCAAGAAGGCCAACAGCATCCTGGCATGCATCAGGAATAGTGTGGCCAGCAGGAGCAGGGCAGTGATCGTGCCCTTGGACTCGGCACTGGAGAGTCTGCACCTTGGATAGTGTGTTCAGTTTTGGGCCCCTCACTACAAGAAGGACATTGAGGTGAGTGCATCCAACAAAGGGCGATGAAGCTGGTGAAGGGTCTAGAGCACAATTCTTATGAGGAGTGGCTGAGGGAACTGGGGTTGTTTAGCCTGGAGAAAAGGAGGCTGAGGGGAGACCTTATTGCTCTCTACAACTAACTGAAAGGAGGCTGTAGTGAGGGGGGTGTTGGTCTCTTCTCTCAATTAACAACTGATAGGACAAGAGGAAATGGCCTCAAGCTGCATCAGGGGAGTTTTGGATTGGATATTAGGAAGAATTTCTTTACTGAAAGAGTGGTGAGGCATGAACAGGCTGTCCAGAGAGGTGGGTGAGTCACCATCCCTGGGTGTTCAAAAAAATGTGTAGACATGGCACTTCAGGACATGGTTTAGGAGGCATGGTGATGTTGGGTTGATGGTTGGACTTGATGATCCTGGAGGTCTTTTTGAACCTTAATTGTTCTATGATTCTGTATTTGCAGTGACTTTCAATCCTGCATACGTATGTTCACAATTGAGTGAAATTCTCTAGGCTATAAATTTTGGTAAGCGGCTGCTTTTTCAGGGTTCATGTTCTGTAAGTCTTTCTGTAAACCTGCTTTCTCAAACGCTCCTTTCCCTGAACCTCTGACTCATGGGAGGGATCTCTTTTGATTTACCATCTGTGCTGTAAGTTCTCCTCACAAATCCCTGCTTGCTCCCCTTCTTTAATGCTACACATAATTCCCTTTTATATCTGGTAGTTTGTTGCCATGCTGCTGCCTGCCCTGAGTGATGGCACTTGTTCTCAGGCTGGCTAGTGATAATGGCCTTTTCACTTGCTTTTGATTGCTAGATTACATATTGTTGGCTTAAAGCATGTGGTCGCATGCATCCGTGAGGCTCTCCTAACCACAGTTACAGGGTTATGCATCTCTGCTTCAGGTTTGTTTTTTTTTGCATAGGCAATACTGGATCTCAGAGGTAGGATCAACAGGAAGAGTTTAAAATACTGTTAAAGGGCATGAATAAACTAAAACTCCAAAGACTGCTTGTGTCTTAAGCCTCTGTACCAAGTTCACTTTGAATTAGTTTGGTAAAAGCCATTTCTAGTCTTAAATCTATGAAACTGGTGTTTCCCTCTAGACTATGATCCCAGCTGGAATATATCTGTCCCTTCAGAGACTGGGCTCTAAATGCCATGAGATGTTGCAGTTGGCTTTTCTTTCAGAAAGTACTTGATATTACTTAGCCTGTTACTCCTTTTGAATCAATTATAATCAGGAGTGAAACTATGTGGAGCAGTAACTTGTGATACTGTGTACAAGTGGCTGAAACTTGTGATGGCTTATCTATGGGATTCTTCCTGTTAAAGCTCTTTTGTACCCCATCCTTCCTAATTACCCATTACTGTACCTCTAGAATCTAATCTCAGCCACACAGAATGACTGAAAGAAGGGTGAAATAAAGTTCTCTACTGGAGTTAATG
Source organism: Anhinga rufa (assembly GCA_013400875.1). Taxonomy (NCBI): domain Eukaryota; kingdom Metazoa; phylum Chordata; class Aves; order Suliformes; family Anhingidae; genus Anhinga; species Anhinga rufa. The sequence goes on along the minus strand of VZTV01113140.1, from coordinate 9,971 downwards.
ATCTTATATCCACTAACTGTATAACAGGCCTACTTGTTGACATGAAGGAAAACGTCATGAAGAAATGAATAGGAAGTGTCAGCAGTTATTCAGCACAGCAGCCCTGTGAAAGCAGAAACTTCAATGGGCTTTGTAAACTCCTTGCTTATACCTCTCAATCCCACCCCTTGCCCAAATTACACTGCCTCTACTAAAGCCATACCCTTCTTAGTCTTGTGAATTTTTTAATTAAGCTTGATTTCACACACCTATGACCCCTTTCCCTGCTGCCTCCCCTGCCCTGGAATTAGTGGGAGTGTAGTGTTGCCTTCTGCAAAATACAAATGGAATTGGTGTAAAATAAAATAGTGATAATGGGTAGGAGCTTTTAAAATAGATTTTTCTTTAACTTTTGTGCTTCAGAGATTTGTTTTAATATTTGAAACATCTCAGACAAATATTTTTCTGCTTTTTAACCCAGAAGACCTGAACTTAAATTTGAATATATTCATAGTACTTATTAATGTTTGGGTTTTTATTGGAGAAAGTTGTAGATGATCTCTAATGTATGATTCATTTTAATTAAGCTGAGAATCCACAATATAGTGAATATTCTAATTGGATATTGACAAATAGACTCTGATTCAACAGCACTAGCAGGGCTGCCAGTATAGTCAGCTTTGCTCCTGCTGTATTTGTTCTTAGCTTTGTTTCATTGTCTTATAGAAGTTATATAATTGTAATACAGTTGTAGACAACTCCAGGCATTAAGAGCTTGAAAATGATCTACTAAATCAAAGCATAACAGCTGAGACCTGGCGTGTGTAAGTCATTGCATCACTGTCATATTGAGGTAGTCTTGCTTAATTTAGGTTTTGTGGGAAATATTCTACTGTTCACAACTAATTACTTAGCAATGGGGGCCATGTAAATAAAATCTGTACCCTCAAGTCTACCCCACTGACAATGAAGATCATTATAAAGATGACACATCAGTGATGACTATGATGATGTTGACAGAATGCATTGTCTTTGCAGAATGACAGAACATTCAGTTTCTGCTGTATGCTTTGCATGAGGTCAGAAGTGCCTGTTTCTTTTAAAAATTGAATATTTTTTTCTCTTGTAAAATAATCATCTTGCTTACTTTGGTATATGGTGAGTATTTACTCATTAGCACTGAACATAATCACTAGACTAGTGGTCAGAAAAGAGCAGGATGCAAAAGGAACTATAAAAAGCAAATAAGATAAATTCTGCATATTTTAAAATATTTAAATATCTCTTTTCAGCAAAATATCTAACTACAATATGCAACACAGTTATGACTGTTTTTAGCTAGATCAAGAGATAAACTTCAATTTTTTGCCATGTGGTTACTAACATTGTGAAGGAGAAAGTAAGCCTTGGCTTCAAGCTGTCAGTCTGCATGAAGACATAGTAAATAATTATCTATCATTAGCCACCACACCTCAAATGGGAATTTTTGTATCACAGCATTATGTCTCTGAAACACTAGTAATTCTCCAGATTTGTTGGTGGCTCACATAATTTTGCTGAGGCTGGGGACCAAATTTTGGCTTATACTTAGTGGTCAGTTAATGAAATCCACCTGAGAACTTCCAGACAGGACAATGAATACCCAGCCTTGTGTTAAACTGCTTCATCTGTCTCTTTCAGTAAAGTGTAGCAAGAGGGTAATTCTGTCCAGTTAATAGCAAAACCCTGCTCTGCTGTTTCTTGTAGAAGGTGCTCATGCCTGCCTTGTTCTCTTCAGAGCATCCACATTCATTCTGGCTGTTGTGCACCCACCTCTTGCAGTCCCGTGCCTCAGGGGCAAGAAGGGCATTGCTCCTACCCTCTGGGGCTCAGGCCCATGTGCAGACCCACTGGCAGGGAAGTAGGCCTCTCAGCCCATCCCTGGTGACTCTGCCTGGCTTTCTGCAGGAGTAGGGCTAGCTACTCTTCCAGATCCTGAACAAGATCCACTTGCATTATTAAGCCCTAATAATTCATGCGTTTTTGTTGGATGATCATAATATTTATGAAGCACTTTCTGTTCAGAAGTTAGGGCAACAGAAAACACCTTTGGGAGCTACTGTGTTGTTACTACTTTACCTTATAGATGAGTAAGTAAATTTACTTGCCAAAGGCCATGCAAAGTCTCTAAGGGAACCAGAAATGTAACATGGATCCATTAGTCCTCTTACCTACACAGTAATGCCTTTACTTTAGACATATAGCAAGAATATCGGAAACATAATACTGGCAAGAATTGGAACCATTAAAAAGTAAAGCAAATACAAACTTTTTCTGGTGCAATTATCACATAGAAGCAACTACAAAAAAGAACTCTGCAGTGAGTTAATTTCTATTAGTAAATTAATGCCTCAACCATGCCATCTGATTGCCTGCAAACTGAATTTTGCTTAATGTTGAATGAGGCTGAGGCAGAGATAGTAGGTCCCATGCCAGTGGTGAAACCAGCTTCGTTCTGTAACTCTGTGGGGTTTTTTATTTGGTTTTTTGTTTTGTCCAAAATAGTTTGCTCTGTGGCACTGGACCTAGAAATGAGATGTTTGAGAATGATCCTACCTATGCAGAGTAGGAACTGATTTACAGTGCTTGTGTTGCTAGGCTGTGACAGGTTCACATAGAAGAAGAAAACAAGTTTGTCTGATCAGCAGAGAGAGGAAAACATCACTTGTATGTATTTCTCAGGGATGAGGACCCAAACCACAGCAAAGAAATGAAAGAATTGGTTGGACACTAAAAGTTTTCATTGTTAAAACTACAGTTTTGGCCTGTTGGATCAGTGGTTGTTCATTTGTATCTGAGGTAGATGTTGTAAGCAGGAATATATTTTATGGTGGGACTGCACCTGAAATATGAACTGTTTTCTCAAAAAAAAGATAACCCACTGCTACTTTCAAAATGGTATCTTTCTCATAAGCTATTGCAGCAGACATAGGACATCAGCAGTCTAAAAATGAGCTACTACTGTGAGAAATACTATATCTATAATGATGTATTATTGATGTGTCTTTCCATTAAGTACTCTGTAATTGTATTATGTTAGGACAGTAGATTTTTACTGCAGTGTTTTACAGCATCTAATGTGCACCACATAGTTATGTTAGTGAGCATGAAAGTAGAAGACTTCTTACAGTGCGGTGCTTCCATAAGGTTGCATCAGTACAGCCTTGCCTTTGTTGTTAAAACAGTATTGCCCAGGATCTACAGCCTGTGTTAAACTTGAGGAAGTGCTGTAGAATAAGAATAATTTGTTAGCTGCATTACCTTTTGTGGCTTGCTTTTCATCTTTCCCAGTGTTTTTCCAGTTGCTGTTAATGGCCTTTATAAAAAGCTACAGCCAAAATCCTTACCAAGAATTTGAGCAGGCACCAAAATGTGCAATATCATGGTACCTCTCTGATTATCTTGCAAAGAATTCTGCCACCTTGTAAATTTTCTTCCAAGACTTGTCATATAGCCTGAATTTCCAAATGCAGGCATAAACACAGCTTGAGGCTAGTGAGCTTACTTGAGAAAAATTGCACAGTTGCCCTTGTGCATGTCTTACACAGGGATGCTTGCAGGCATCTCTGCTCTCAGACATCACAGGTTGTTCTAGTGAGTGTTTTGGGGTGGTCGGTCTCCCCTTGTTGGGAACAAGAGTAGCAAGTTGTGAATCACTTTGGGCATGTGGACACACAAGAGGTGGCTTTGCTGACCCTCTGTCTCCAAAGCCCTGCTTGCCACCATTCTCACCCAAAGTGTATTAAAATCTCTCAGCTGAATTTCAGTGGGATCAAAACAGAATTGCAGGTGATGTGGACCCTCAGAAGGCAGCATATAACATAAGTAAAGGCAATAGGCCACCAAGTTGCTAAATGTCAGGCAGTTTGAAACACCTTTATTTGGGTGTAAGAAATCCAAGTCACAAGACCTGACATTAATGTGGCAAAATGGAGATTGATAGACTAATGTTGGTTTGCCTCTCAGTTGCCAGCTGCCTCATAATGACTCACCCAGCTGTGATTACAAGTAGGAAAAATTTCTAGGTTTCCTCTTTAATTTTAGAGTGCTTATTTATGTTTTAGTAGCATTTTATTTAATAGTTTAAATTCTTTTTAGCATTCCTAAAGACTTGCAAATAGCATTTTGAACCAAAATAAGGCTGAGTGATATATCTGAGAGGGATATCTTAGAGTTGACCACTGGTCAATGCCAGCAGGCATCTGATCAAGGGTGAAAGAATAAACTCCACAGATTGTTCCCTTTCTCTTTTAACCCTGTGAAAGTCCTGTGGTGGGTCAGTGCTAGAGATGGTCATGACCAGTGATGAGCTGATGTCAGAAGTAGAAGGCATGCTGATTTTCTCTATTTGCATTGCCATCTCTGTACACCATGCATATTAGGATACAGTGCTGAACCAGCCTGCTGGTACTACCTTGTGGTTATCGTTGCCAGAAGCACCAGCAAGCCTTACTGGTACTCATTCCTCCTTAGTGGGAGCTGAGGTGGGGGTCACTGATGGCTAAGCCATCTGTTCCAGCATTTAACCAGCTTCTTTCTCCAAGCTTTGTGCTTTCATATAGCTAAACTGTTATTAGATTAGAAATCAGTGCAGCATGAACATAATAGTGATAACTTTCATAGCTTCTAATTCTGTGATTCCTGTATCCCTACTCCTGCTTGCTGCCATCTGAGATGTCTCAACTTCAGAGGTGTTTAGGCAAAAGTGGCTGGCTGTTTGCTGCTCAGATAAGTGACCAAGAAAGGGAGAAGAGTTGGCATTGCAACTGTTGCCAGGGAAGGGAAAGGTGCTTCTCAGATGTATTTCAGTCCCCAGCTCCTCAGTAGTAGTAGTCAGGAGCAAGCCTGATTTTTTTTTTTCTATAATAACAGGTACTTCCCAGTGTCCTAGGAAGTACAGCAGAGCAGAGGGTGTTTTTGTTGATGGGGACAAACAATTAATTGCCAATTGTTGTAGCTTGTGATACCTGGCAGTGTGGGTTTTTTCTACTGTTTGTTCTTAGGCTTTTTCCAGTACAAGAAATGAGCCAGAAAGTTCTTGGTGTGTGGGGAAGCTTTGGTCATCCATAGGGATAAAGAATTAACTTCTATGGTTAAGCAGTTCATAATTTCTGTTTTCTCTGGATTGATTCTGGGGAAAATAAGGACATGCTTCTCACTTCCCACCTCCCTTCTGGAAATATTCTCCCCCACTCCCTTTGTTTAATCTACATCTAATCAGGGCTTATTCCCAGGTAAGTGTTAAGAATTAATGCATGTGCTTCTGCTAGTTTTTGCATGATCTGTGGCTTTTTTTAAAGATAACACTTATGTGAACTTGACTATGAAAAATAAAAACCCTTAAAATTCGGTGTCTCAGATTATCTTTGGCTGTACTCCTGCCCTAGTGCAGTTCTTATTCTTTACTTCCATCAGAAGCAGAAGTTGAAGTCCACTTCCAATCTGTGCTCTTTCAGAGAATGGACCTACTCTTTCTGGCAACTTTTAAATAACTCTGATTGTTCAGCCTTTGTATTGGCTTGATTGTCTTCTATAGCAGTGTCGTGGCTTCTGTAATATAATTTTTTTTAATCGTAGAATGACTGGAACAGTGTAGAGCAAATTTCAGAAGGTTAGAATGAGCCTGCAAGGTGAGTGCATTGAAGCACCATTGGACCTGGGTTGTTTTTTTCCCAAGTTTTTATCTTAGTACTGTGTCAAGAGATCGTGAGTAGCTGGCTCTGGAGAGATTTTAAGACAGTAATCTGCTTTGAGGTTGGGGAATATGGGGAAAGATAAGTAGGAAATAAAGAAAAAATCCACCGCATCCTGAGTGTTTTTTGTTTTCTATTTGTCAAAAGCTGACTAAAAATCTGTTAACTCACCATGTTTCCTATCTAATTTGAAAAGAGATCCTTATGTTAAAAGATCATATTCAGGCTCTTCTACTGTGTGTTAAGCTGGAGCAGGTGGGATTTAAAAGGAACAATTTTTCAATTAAGCATTTGAAGGTGGAAATGAAAAGATGCCTGGAGACAGGTTAGTCTGAATGCTTGCTTTTCTGCCTTCTTTCTGAAATGCTATTGTAAATATCATCTCTCCTTTTAAAAAATAGGAAAAAATCTAGCTTTCTAGCTTTTTTATTAACTTCTAGGTACCTTTTCTTAGTGAACTCAAGAGGGTCATATTGGTAAATAATTCAGTTTAGTTTATTGTCACACTGCCTAAGAAGCTCAGACTATAAAGTTAAACACATCAAAACACCCAAGAAATAAAACACTGAAGATAAAAACTGCATGGATAAACAGCATTAAATCATGGGTATGAGCTTATGTGTTTTCCTCAAATAAATGTGTTTAATTCTCTTCAAACACATGTAGACTTGAGCAACCCTCTGGTTCCTCAAGGGGGTGACGCAAATCTCAAGAAGCAGAGTCTAATGCACAGCCAGGATCCTATTCTGATGCCCTAGAAAACAAATTCTTTGGAGGATGCTGCACCCTCAACCTAGGGGATCTGGGGTTGGCTCAATTATACATTTATAATGAAAGAGCACTATAAATGCCTGGCCTCCAGTTGACTGAACAGTGTGAATAAAGAAATTTACTGGAAAGACAAAAAAAATTATCAGTGATTCTTTCACATGTGTCCAGGATTAATTTTTTAATGAAAGTAGTATGTGTTTCCTCAGCATGTAGAAATCTGGATGGTAGATAGGGTCATCTTGTCCTGCACTTGATTTGGGGAGGGTACTGCTGCTGCACAAGAAGAAAAGTAAACCTCTTCAGTGGCTATGCTGTCTTTCTTATGCCAGACTAAAAAGGAAAAGTAATACTAGACCCCCTCTGCTTATTACCTATAGACAACTGTCCAAAAATACTAGCAAATTCCATGTTACGAGCATCTGCCACAGAGACATACAGCAGTAAGCTTTTAAGAAGTGCTGGAGTGGTGACAGCTCAAAGGCAACATGTCAACTATTTGGAACAGGACTGAATGTGCACTTGTCTAATTATTTTGGACAGCAATGAAAGCCACACATGTGAGCCTGCCTGTTAACAGACAGGCAGGACAGAGCGTTAGGCAGGTAGGCAGAACATCTAGCCAAATATTGCAAAAATGGGAAACCTCACAAACATGAATTTTAAGTGCATGTGTTGCGTGTCTGCAACCCTCCTTCAGTGGATGCTCTCACAAGCTTCAAAGCTACCTGAGGAGAAAAAGTGAATGGTTCAGAAGTACTTGAAATCGAATTTAGAATGATAGTTCATAAATACTAATGAGTATTTTTTGAGCTAAAGAAAACCTGTTAAGGATCAGAAATCTTTGTATGGCACACTTAGGACTGCCTTTCACTGCAGATCCAAATCCTTGCAAGGACTTTGTTATAAGTAG
>VZTV01113139.1:1231-13743 GCA_013400875.1 Anhinga rufa | reverse complement strand
AATATTTTCTTGTGGTAAAGAGTAGACTATGTTTTATCCTTCAGAGAAATAAAAAAGTATCCAGCTTCTGAACTATTTTTGCTTTGCTTCACAAACTGTTAATAGAGCTTTCATTTCTTATTAAGTATTTTATTATTCACAGTGTATGTTCACTAGATCTGAATCTTTGCAAAGTTTTAAAATTTTTGCATATCCTACTCGCTCATTAAATGTAACCTACACATTCCTAGTTAGCGCTGGAATAAAAAGTGCTCAAATACCAAAAGAAGCTCTGGTATTTCTGGCCACAAGCTCAATTATGAAGTCTATGAAATCTTGCAGGGAAACATATTCCAGCTAAATTTCCAGCCCAGTTTTGCAGACTCAACAGATGTGGATGGCTCAAATAAGAATCTGGACTTTTGATGTTTGCATAAAAATGCATGCTCGCTTCATGAGGTTCCCCAGATCTAGAGACTTCCCTGCACCTATTGAAAAATTCTGGCCCAAATCTGGACCAACATTTGTAACTGACCAGTATCAGTTGGCTGAACTAAAACTGTGGACAGAAACCATCTCTGTCCTAAAATCTTTTCAGGGTGTTCAAATCTGGAGGCAAGCCTGGCACTTTGGCTACATCTCTGATAGATATCAGGGGCCAATGCTTCAGCTGGGGCAGATGACCATTACACCATTGACTTCCTAGAATTTCTGGATTGTTTTGAATTGAATCTATTACTTACTGAATAAAACTATCCCCACAAACAAATTTTGGGAAGAAAAAAAATAAAAAAAAGAGAACTCCTTAGTTGTAACACCAGGCTCTGGATTCAATTAATTTGTAAGAGTTGAGAAAAACCCTTTTCTTTTTTAAACCAGACGTTTATTTTTAACAAGGGATGAAATCATTGGAGAACAAAAACTGAGACATCTGTTGTTTTATATCTGTTTATTGTAAGTGCTTAAATGTGAGTTTGGTTTCACACAGTTTTGACATTGTTGCTTCATTAATAATGATTACGTAATTGCAACCACAAAACAAGCTGTAAGGCTGTAACATTTTCATTACTTATTAGCAAAGAACTCAAAACAAAAGACAGGATCAGCAAGGAGGTAGCAAAGATTTCCGCATTGAAGGTGGGTCATATATAGAATTTCATAACAGATGTGTTCTGGATTAAACTGGTGAAAATAATTAATAGACATTTCTGTTAAGGGATATGCTTAAATTTAAAAAATCAAGACACTTTTGAAGAACAGGTTAAATTCAGTGAAATTTTGAGGAAAAAAAGCAAAAAGAACTATTTCACTCTCACTGTTGCTGTTTATTAAGTTGACATATGTCATGCTGACCAAGTAAAAATACTTTCTGATGCTTTCTGTCATTTTGATTAATTTGATTTGACTTCATACGTTCATACAAACAGTAAGTCTAATCTACTGTTTCTAATTATCTGAAATTTAAAGCAAAGCACTTAGCTTATTTAAGTTGTAGAATATTACATGTTTGGAGTACAGCACTTCCATGAATATTTTTTATTTTTAAAATGCTACATAAAAACAAAATTTTACTTTTCTGAAGGTTAAATTTTTGAATTAGAATTTTAAAAAAACTTTCAGATTTTTTTCAGAAGTAGAAATTCAAGTTTGTTACTGGCTGCCACAACATAACCTCAACTGCCAAGACCATGTGGAACAGGCCATGTTCTTTTGTAAGTTTCCTAGGCAGGAAGAGTTAGCTATGTGGTAAAGACAAAGTGTGGTGGCATCAAGCAACACAGTTGTAAACAAGGAAGGCCAATATCTGGCAAGTGCTACATCGTATCCATGCAGGTAGCAGAGACACCGCTTCCCAGAGCAGTAACAGACCACAGTGTATGGTATATTAACCCCTGCTCTATTTTTACATATGTGATGAATGCATTCTGGTTTTTGCTTAGTATTTACACGGGATACATAAATTTTCTGCTCTGTAGGAGCTGTGCCTGTGTGGACAGTTGCTGTGGTGCTCTGAATCAAAGTAGCAGCCAGATGGTTTTTTTCCACATGTGCTTTGCAGGTTTCAGGATACTCAGGCCTCTGCTCCCTCAAGCTGTCACCTCAAACTGACAATACACTGGGCATATAAGCTTTCCTAAGAGGCAATAAGCCCACAAGAAATAGAAGTGCTCAGTGTTCAGCACATCTGTAATTGCAAACACAAAGTTTAAACCAAATGAAAGCCAAGATGCTGTGGTGTTATATCATCAAAACTTTGCAGGCTCAGATTGAAGGACTAGGGAGGATTTGCAGGCATTTGGAAACAAAGCTGTAATAAACAGGGAGTCTTAAAACTGAGGACGGAGAGCAATTGACTCTGCTAATGGAAACACATGCAGTATTAAATGAAAGTGTTTCGCACCTTCTTCATAAGGTGGCACTTGGGAGCCCAGTCTCTGCATCCTGTAGGGTATGTTTCTAGCACAGCGTGAGGGGAAAATCAGCCACGTGATTCTAGCTCTGGTTAATGGGAGCTGTGCTTCTAATCCATGGTGCGCAGGGTAAAATATTTACCTATACCTTTCTAGTGAGGCTACTTACGTAATTTCAAGGGAGGAAGTAGCCAAGGGGAAGCTGCTTTATACCAATTAAATGGAGAAGAATTGGATGGAGGGCTATTCAATGTATTCACCCTTACAGGGAAATCTGTGTTTAAACATCTCAATGGGACATTTTTTAATGAAGAACTAAACTGCATGCCCCGTGTATGTCAGAAAGGGATAGCTGGGGCCCACAACACTGAATTTCTCTCTGAGGAAGAAGTCTAGTGTACAGTGTAGCCTCCTGCTGGGTGATATATTTACCTTATCAAGATGCTCAGAGAGAACTGTGTAAGCATGTATATTCATAAATCATTTCACCTCTGGACTATTGATGGGAAAATGTTACAAGGTTAGAAGGTTTAGAAAACACCTCCAAGTATGTTGAGGCTTTTGTCAAAGTTTATCTGATTCTGTCTGACCCTGTGGAGTCTTCTTATTCCTCCTCTTCATCTTGCTTTTAAACTTTTCTCCACCCTCCTCCCATTCCTCTTTCTCCATTTGCTCTTCTCCAGCCCTTTCTTCAATTTACTACAGTGCTGCAGCTCTCCTGTCTCTACACACAAACAGCTTTTGTGCATATCTTTGGTCTCAGTCCAGATTGAAGGAGCCAAACAAGAAGATTGTGTAAGATATCAATAGCTGTGTAGTATATCAATATCTTAAGCCACCTTGACCCACTTTGCTAAAGTACAATTGAGTCTAAGCTGGAGTAGTTTACACCCTGAGGACCTAAAAGAAAGTCTAATGTAGGTGTTGGACACCTTTGTGCATGTTGCATCAACAGAAACTTTCCCTTATGTTGGAAGACGGAGGCTTGGATACCATCTGACTTATCACCTCTGGTGATGTTCCTGTGTATCCTACATCTACAGATCAGAAGCCTCAAACTAAATGCTGAAAAGAGCTTCCCACCTACTATCAGACGTGGCAAAACTTTACTATGGGTACTGCGGATTTAAAAAAAAATAAAAAAGAAAGGAAAAGAAAAAGAGCACAGCCACAGGATAAGGAATAGTTACAAATTTACAACATTTATCCCAGGTCTCAAAACAAATCAGACTCGTGCCTGTGCTTTGGTTCACAATTGTTCAATTTTTCTGGTTTATTATTCACAGCTCACTGTAGGAAACACAGTTTGGATGCAACTCTTTCTCATGCTGGACATGAGTGAAACTCCAGGTCACACCACAGCTGGACAGATGTTAAGCCCATACTTTGGCATCAGTGGAGTTACTCTGCATTGGCAAGGGTGTAAATGAGATCAGAATCTGGCCTGCGCTGTACCACTGCAATCATACTTGAGAGCTGAGCTAAGATTCACAGGCGAGAATGTGCATGTATCTGCCAAGCCTATCAGCTTGTTGAACCTCGGGTTACATATGTTTGCAGATTCTCCGAATGAGCAGTAACAGACACAATCATCTGGTGTAGGACAACTGCAAAAGGTAATCATGTACAAGCTCTGGTGCACAGTTCCTGCCTTCTGATATGTGTGCAGCTATGAAGATATTGACCCCTTTTGTCTCCAATGTCCCTCTAATTTTCCCAGGAAGCAACGATCAGCCAGACCAAGAATGAGCTGCCAGATGCTTCCATCCAACTCCCTCAGGTAACCTCAGTTTAGGCAGAGCTGGTGAAGGATGCCTGCTCAAGCAGCTCCTGCTGTCTGTACTGCCATGCCAGAGAAGGTTGCCACTGTTCCCACAGAGTAAGAGAGGCTACAGCTGCTGTGTGGGTGGAGACCAGCCAGCTGTGAGGAGGTTAAGGGGAAAGAAAAAGCTGCAACTCCTGGTCCTACCTCTGCATTTGCCAAAATTATCCTTCCCCTGTGACCTACCCTTGTGCTGAGATCTGTAGTGGGTTGCCTAGGGGACTCCCATGGTCTACTCTGTTATGCACAATTTCTCTTTTTTTATAACTTTTTGTTTTCTGCATCTCAAAACAAGTCATTCAGAGAGACACTACAGACCAAGAATTATCATGCATCTTCTCTCATAAGAAAAGATTAATCCTTCTATGGTGTACCTCTGGCTTAGGGGCAGTATCCACTACTTCCCAAAAAAGCTGGGAAACATAAGAAAGCTGGATGAGCATGCACATTTGCACACTGCTGTAAATACAAGAAACTGAGGAATTTGAGAAAGGATTGCCTTGTTCTCCTTCCCAAGCCCTTTCCTGAGCTGAAGTATCCTCCCTCAAAAAGCACAAGAGAGCCCTGAAGAGAATGAAATGGTAAGTCTGGGAAGGTTGCAACACATGAATGTCCCAGCATGTTTCTGATCAATTGCTCAGTTTAGGATCTTTGACTACTGATGCAACCTAGTCTGTCTTCCATGCAAATAGAGACAGTGAAGCGGGGGAAAAAAGACAGGCTTCCTTTGATATTTTAAGTGGAGGATGACATATCTTCCTTAGGTTTTTTGAAAAATAACACAAAATTACACAAAAATAAGACAAAATTATGAGTGATCCCAGGAGATCATAAACAATAATAAAAGTCTTGGGAGATATCTCAAGTCTTATAATCAAAAGCCTTCTGCATCATATAACCCTGGGACATGATGAAAGGTGAGCAGAGCTATCTTGAAGAAATCCAATGAAGATTCAAAGTACTTTTCACATACTCATTACCATAAACTACATCAGTAGCCAATACTCTACATTCTTATTCCACCCTCATGAGCTCATTCTTGCCAATGCTCAGCTTCAGCCAGCTGCCCTTTAACTACACACCGCTTTTAAGCTGCTTAGGCAGCTGGGAAAAATTTGTTTCCCCTTCCCCTCCACTCCCAGTCAGTTAGGACATATAAGGGCTTAGCTTGTGACCCTCCCTTTCCATCTGTGGCAGATTGCAGGGCCATGGAAGATGAGGAGAAGTAATTAAGTTCTCCAAAGCTGTAGAGCTATTCTGATCACAAGGAGCAGTCTCTGCAATGTAGGCACCCACTAGCTGACTTGGAGGAACACACAAACAGCCACACTGGCCTTGCCTACAGTGGCCACACCAGCATCCTCCTGCTGAGCCACACTCCTGTGTAAATGACACTGCCCACCCTGGTCCAGGGGTCTCAACAATGCCCTACATGGCAAGCCTAAGAAAGGGATAGTTATAGGGAGTTCATAACATCTGCACCTCTTGTTGATGCCTGCAGGCTCCTCTGGGCCAGATTTCCCTGCTCTGCTGCAGCAAAACCACCTCTACTCCCTGTCTGAGAAAAAAAAAATAATTTCTTTATGTATTTTTTACCATTCAGCTATGGTGGAGTGGGAGACTGGATGATTCCCTTCTCTCCTCAGAAGAGTGATTGCTTCAGCAGATGTTTCTCCAGGCAGAATAGGCAACCACTCCCTATACAACCAAATACAAGATAAACATGGGTGCATCAAGTAGCCAGTCTTTCCTTCCTCACCTCTCTAACATCTTTGTCTTCTGCCTTGCTGTGTTCTTTCATATAAATATAAATTCTTTATGCAACAGTCCTACTAGACTTGTGTCCTTGAACTGCTGTCTCACCCTATAGAAACTAACAACTTACTCAAAAAGTAGGATGTGTACTAGGCACAGACCCCCTGAGTGTGGCGTGGAAAGGTGGGGAGGAAAAGGGAGAGAAATGAGATGAATAAAGACCTTCCCCCAGGGTTTGGAGTCCAGAGAGGCAACACACGTTACAAAGTGCAAAAATACTTTATTATTGTCATGTGAAGAAACCTCTTCATGTTGTCAAGTGCAAGCAAGCTGAATTGGCTTCACAGAGAGAGGCTGCTAGCTAGGAGAAAGCCCTGAAAGCCAGCCCACACTTCACAGCTCTCCAGAGACTGCCTGCCCTACTGGGAGACCAAAAAAGCAAGAGAAAACATTTAAAAGCAGCCGATCCCTTCTCACTGGGAGCTGGCTCAAGTAAGCCAAAGTGCAGTCCCAGCACACAAGGAAAGCCCCCACCCCTTGTTTATTGGGCCATCTTCCATTCAGCACAGGCCCACAAGGGAGCCAAGAGCTGGCTTACCACCCCTCTGCCTCTCGCTCAGGCTGGGGGCTGGCCAGCCAGCAGACATGGAGGGGCAGAGCAGACCACCCCAGCCTGCGTGGGCCAGCTGGAAACCCTCCGAGTCCACCCAGACGCAGTGTGCCCAGGGGCCCTGTTGGGGCTATGGCCTGGGGTGGATTACTCGGGGAAAGACAGAGAACATAAACACTGGCTTTGTTCTGGTCTGGCGCTCAGAAGCACACAAGAAACAATGAGAATTTCCCCACAGTGTCGTCTTCCTGTGTCTGCAGAAGCAGAGTAAACAAAACCGAGGACTGTGAGCCCTCCCCACCACACAGGTTTGGGCCACCAGCCTGTCTGGTGGTTAGAGAGCATGGGCTGGAAGAAGAGATGCATGGCACATTCTGCCCTATGTAAAAAATTAAAACAATAATTGACAAACCTCCCCGGAAGCTGCAAGGCAGACATAAAACTTCTTGCTTCTTACCAGACCACAGGCACAACACTTATTTTGATCTTCTCACCCTCCACTGGTAGGTCCACCAGCAGAGCATCTTATGGTTCACATGTCACCAGTGTTGGGGTACTCTGGGTGAGATTAGGCCCCATGGACAGTTGTGCCATGCAGGGAGCTACCTGGATGCTTGCTGGTGCATTCCAGGTGTCATTTATACAGGTGCCTGGAGGCTGTGCAGGGGTGGCTGGCAGTGGCAGATGGTCACAGGAGGGAGTGGGTGATAGCACTCCTGCTGTCTGGTCTACCTGCTAAGGACTCAGGTTGGAAACACCTCCGCACCCTTTTGAACAACACTCCTGTTGAAGGGCCTCAAACTGGGGCTCACTGCTGCTCCTTGGCATATGCTTCTGGTGGCACTTCCTCCTCTCTGTGATGCCTTTCACTGGCCTGGGTGAAATGCCCCAAGGCCCTCTTGCTGGTGGCCAGAAAGCCCTGCAGACCCCCAGTAAGGTGGTAGTACCCTCTTGCTTTTCCACCTGCACCCAGCAGGAGCTGGCCAGGCCTGCCCAGGGAAACAGCAAAACATTGATGAATTTGGCGAAGAGGATACAGAAGGAGCTACAGGCTTTTTGGGCTGGATGTTGTGCTCATTCTGTGAGACAGAGTGCTAGGCTTTTCTAGACATAGCTGCAGGGCAGATGTATCTGCTTGTCTAGTCTGAGCCCCACACATGGCCAGCAAATACTATTCCCAGGCAGACTTGAATCCCTTCCTTCTCTTATCTGTAAAATCATGGTGACACAGAGGAGGCGGATAGTGATCAATTGCTCTCTCTTTTTCACCATAAGAACTAGGGAGTGGCAAATGGAGTTAGTGGGAGGTAGGTTCAAAACAAATGTTGTTCATACAAAGAGTACAAAGACTGTTTATGGAGCAGGACCAAGTCTGGGGAATTCTGTGATCTTAGGAGTTTTTGGGGTGAAGGATGGCTGCTCTCCACAAACTTTAGGGATTTCTTCTAAAGAAAAGCAGCAAACCATACTAACTCTACTGATCCACTCTTGACATATGGATCTAACTGGGGTAACTTAGACATTTTACTCTTTGTCCAGAACCCTGTAAAATAATTGGCTAATTCAGAGCTCTGGTTCCTGCAGAATTCTTTCCTGCAGGAAAGAATCAGAGTAATGTCTGACAGGCACATAAGTGTATCCCCCTTAACCTATAGTCTTTCAGCAAAAAAACCAGTCAGCAAATATGTGGGTGGCTCTAAACAGTGTATTGCAGGAGATGTAAGCAAGTTATTTATCAACTAAAAGCACAGCCACTTTAGACTTCTCAGTCATCCCTGTTAGCTCAGCCTCATCCTATAGCCCTCCACAAAGGAGGTCATTACAAATGGGTGGCTGAGCCAGCTCTTGTCTGCTTTCAGTTCAGCTGTGAAGTGCAGAACCCAAGAAATCATTCCAGCAGCATATTGTTACTGCTATGTTGTTGGTGTCCCCCTCTGAATTTTAGAGCTGGCAGGTACAGGGGGTTTCTTCCTCCAGTGTGAATGGGTGTCCTTATATGCTAATTAGTGGGCAATTGATTTGCTGTGAGTTCTGACTTAAAATACAAAAGAGAAAGAAAGGGAAGGGAGGGAGGGAAGTTGGGATGGAAGGAGGTAGGGAAAGAAAGGAAGAAAGGAAGAGTGAAAGAGAGAAATAAAGACAAAACTAAATAGGAAGGAAGGAAGGAAGGAAGGAAGGAAGGAAGGAAGGAAGGAAGGAAGGAAGGAAGGAAGGAAGGAAAAGAAAAATAAAGAGAAAGAGAAAGAATGAAGAACAGAAAAACAAAAGGAAGCAAGGCAGGCAGGTAGGAAGGTAGGAAGGAAGGAGGGAAGGAAAAGGAAGAGCAAGGGAGCAAGAGAAAAGCCAGAGCTCTTTTAACCTCCCTGTGAGGTCTAGAAGGTTTCATTACCAGTGATAATTTAGCTAACAAACATCTGACCTGAATCAGCTTATGCAGCTATTTGGTCCTTTCTTCACTTTAAAAATAAATCCTCCAGCCCCAGTTGGATAAGCTTGCATGGCAAGGGAGATTTAATCCATACCAAGATTTTGGTCAGATATTTTTCAAACACTGGCATAAATTTTTAATTTGGACTTTGATATCCAAACAGGCCCAGCTGTAGTCCTCCTGGGGATCCTTCCAGAGGCCTGGACTTTGAACAGGCTCTGCAGCAAACAGCAGAGACTACTGAAAATTCTGACGGCTGGTGCTGAACTGCCGAGCACTACAATAAACTGGAAATCAACACATCCTCCCACATGGAGGGACTGTTTAGAAAGAGCTTCTCAAAGGAGAACAAATGGAAATGTAGTACATAGAGGCAGGAAATGCTGGTGTATTTGTGTCTCCATCTGGGAAATATTCTGGGAATGTTCTCAGTAACACAGGATTAACACCTTGAAATGAGAAAAGCAAATAAATACGACTGGATACAGTTTCATTATTTGCTTCATTCTGTTTTGATTTCCTCTTCACATTGCATGTACTATGTACACTTTTCTTCAAGATGAGGCCCAAGGTAACCATATGTTAACTCTTTGGATACTGACCAATGAAACAATCTAAAAGCTGATTTTTGTTTTCCTATAGCAAGCCTAAATCTTCTTTGATTCTTCTGAGATGTCACTGCATTGCAGGTTGTGGCCAGCTGCTCCTTTGTGAGAGCAGCAAGTCGAGAACTTGCAACATCTTAAAGACATTTTCCTATTGCTTGAGGTCCAATACCCATTAGAAGTGTCAGGCTTTGATATGCTAATATCTGATCTTACCAGCACAAATTAATGCTACAGACACAACTGCTTGTACAGTCATTATGGTAAGTTCAGCACAACCTAGCTGATCTTAAAGTTTCACTGGAAAACTGCACTTTGGATAAATAGGGAGATTGATGTCATTACACCTTGGTTAATTTAAAATGTTTGAATCACCTGGGCTTGAAACAGGAAAATTTGAGCAAGCTATGACAGCCCAAAATTGAGCTGATGTGTGTATGTATTTGCTCATCATTCTCTGACACCACTTAGTCTCTGCCACCTTTAGAAGGCAGACTCAGCTTCCTTTCTCAAGGTCCTAGTGCACTGGAATCCTTTGGATTGGTTACCATGTTTCATAAAGGATTCCTTAACCTTTTCCCTCCAAAATAAAAACATTTTTTTCCTAATGGTGAACTTATAATGCACCATGGAAACATCATATGTCACTGTGAATACAGAAAGAGATATTGTAGGGCAGAATGTAAATATATTAGAAAAATTATCTCAGAAGAGTGTCCAGCATTTTTTTTTTTATTATGACTGGCTTTAACCAACCATTATATGTGTCATGTTTCATGAGCACCAAATTCACTAACAAAAAGGAAGTGTAATAAGAGATGTCAACTACAAAAAAAAATAATCATTTTACAAACAGGCAGCTAGATGGGGAAGACCACTTTGTTTTTAAAGACTCTGGCAATAATAAAAGGTGCTGGACTGGAACCCCTGGAGAATGAAGTTCTTGTTGCCACTGATTAATACATGATACAGTGCCAGCTTCCCCAGCAACATGACAACATCTACCATTCTCAGAAGAGACGTAATTTGCTGCATAGACCTTCTTGCTAAAACTGTGGTGTTCTGTTTTTGTGATATGAACTCACATCTCCAGGAGCTGGACTGTGTCCACCAGCTCACTTCAGGGGTTCTGAAATGACAAGATATTTCAGTAAGTATTAGCTTGAACTGATCTGAAATGATAAAAGGTTTCCCTGCCTATGATCAAGCCTACAGATGATACAATCCACTGATTGCCTGTTTTTCTGGTACCTGTGTTGGAAAACTGGACAGCCTCAAAATATCTAGGTCACTTGAGTTTAATCTCTGCTTATTAAGCTCACCAACCATATTTCACTGAAGATCCTGATTTTCTTATGAATCTATAGAGAAGTGAAAAAATGTCAGGTCTGCACAGTACAGGAAAATCCCTTGAAGCAAGCCGAAGTTAAAAATCTTGTACTGTGGAGAGGGCCAAGAAACTACTGGAAATGGAAATCAAGCTCTCCAAAGTAGCTGACTTTATGCAAAGCAGGCAAGTGCAGTCAAAACACTTACAGCAATCAATTGAAGTTGTTGGGTAAAGTTTTTTCCATGTCCCATAAATTATTGAACAGTTAATTTCGTCTTTGTGCCTGCAAGACATTCTAGCTTTAGGATGACAGCTTTATCCATTAAAGGGAGTGTGGTGACAGCAGTACAGAGAGTGCTGAGAATGCAGGGAGAGAAGGCCCATTCTCAGCTGCATTACCACTGACAAATACTGGGACACATCAACATCTTAATCAATATGCAAGAGTCAATTACCAGGGAAGCACAAGGCTTAAGCAGGATCTCATTATTAGGTTCATGTTTAGACCACCAAATGGGTGAAATCAATATGAAGCTGAATATCCTATAGAAAATACATAACCATCCATTCTTACCCAACCTTTCTCCCCTCCTTATTCCCTCTTGGGCCAGATTCACACATGCCTCTCTCTTTTTCATATTGCAAGGGCAGATATCAAGACAGGCAGCAAAAAGGACAGGAACAGAACAGATTGCAAAGGGCCAAACTCTGGCATCAGAGCCAGAGCCTGTGTGATTCCAAAGGTACATTTCTGGAGATAAATATCCTTTTGGGAGAAAGTCCTTCAGAAACCTGTGTTTCTGTTTTCCTCCCCTTTGGAGGATTCAGCAGATCAAGGCACTTACTGAGTACTGGGAATGGAAGCAGTAGAAAGAGCTCATTTTTTAAAGAAGAGAGTTAAGATGTTATCTGGGTCACTCAATGTCTAGATTTATATTCTGGGTAGCTCCATGAGTTTGAAAAACAGAGGAAGATGAATGAATGGAAATTAATAGAACTTGGTGACTTAACACCTGTAATGTAGAAGTGACTTCAGATATTTTACCTGCTCCCTATGCTTGTTGATTTGATTATTTTTGGTAGCAAAGTCAATGGAGCTGAATCATTGCTTTTGCAGGCACAGCATGAATACATGGAATAGCTGGTTTCACCGAGAGCCAGGCATTTTACATCCATTTTACATACATTTTTTGGCCAGTTGTGATGGTTCCATTTTAAGATGAAAGGCCAGAAGGTGAAAGCAGTGACTGAATATTGGGAACTGAATCCTTCACTTGCTGAGAAGGCTGGATTTATACTGGAAGCAATTCTGCCTTTAGGTCCTTGAAGATCCAGAAATGTATGGAAAAAATAGCAATTAAGAAAGGAGGCATCTATAAAGAAGTGTGAAAAGAATGAATAGTGTAATCTGATCAGGCAGCACAAAAGACTGCCTATGGCAGGTGCTTGTTACACTAAGGTAAAGACCTAGGATTGGAAAAAAAGAACAAAGACAGTCTTTAGAGGCACTATGGACATGCCCTGAAGTCGGCTGTAATACTAGCATTCACTTTCATGGTGCACGGTCAGACT
>VZTV01113128.1:0-30692 GCA_013400875.1 Anhinga rufa | reverse complement strand
GGGTTTTTTTCAGTTGTCTTTTATGTATGATATAAAATTGCTATTAATTTAAAAACTGTCACTCACAGAATGTGGGAAAGGAAGACCAACTGAGACAAGCACTCAACAACAGCTGAAATTGGTATCCTGAGACAGGTGATAATTTGCTACAGCTAATTATCATTTTTCCCATATGAAATAATGTCAGAAACATAATAAATTGGTTTTGCTTTGATAAGACATATTTAAAAACCTGCAGTCAATTATGACTTTGTCATATGACCCTGTTGCTTGCTTAAAAGAAAGGACCGAACAAAAACCACCAAAGACAGTGACTCTGCATTTTCTTAGTCATGATTCATTCTTGGCCTAGCCCTGACCTTGTCACTGATATTTAGAATTAGTCCCTTGTATTAATGGTAAAGATCTGAGTTTGCTAAGCTGTCCAAATGATATAATTTGAACAGATTGTTCTTAAGTTTGAAGGCAAGAGTAGGTATATACATGGGTTTTTAGCAGCTCTTCCATGTATGCTCAGTCTAGTGGTGTCTGGTTTTGTATGGGTTTGTGTTTAATCTGTTTCTAAGTGTTATTGCTACTCACCTCCGTCCTATAATCCTGAGGACATCTAGTGCCATGTAAGTGTGTTTTCTGGACAGTCAGGCTTCAGCAAGAGAGAATGACTCGGTCCCTGACACTTTGTTCCTGTGGACACTGGAATATGAGTCCCTCACTGTTCTCTAACAAGGTACTTGGTTCCATATGACCTCAAGACCTTCATTATCTTTCCACTTTTTACTGCTCAGATCAGTTTGGATGAGTTTACACTCTGAAGTTAGTGGGTGGCAGACAGTTATAATGCATACAAACACCTAAGGAAATAATGTTAGAAAAGCTGTAACTTTATAACTGTGTGTTACAAATTTCACTTCTTGATCCCTTCTTTCTTCTCTGCTATGCCCAAAATCCATAGAAACCTGCTCCTAACATCCTAGATTTAGGATGAGAACAGAATTTTAGAACAGAAAAGTTCAACTTTTCTGACTTAAATTTGCATTCTGTTTGACTAGAAGTATATACCTGTGTAAAATTATGCATGTATTTTAATTCTTAAAGGATTAAGTCTCCTGGTAGAAAGATTCATATAATTAATGCAGTCCTTAAGTCCTCTGAGTTCTCTCTGCTTTCTGAAAATTCATAGAATTATTTGCTTAAAAAGTGTACGTCAATTGACTTGGTTTTCTCCATTTAAATTTCTACCAGCCTTGGTATAAATCACTCTGGGTGACTGATCAGTTTAGACTTTTGTGTCTTTGAGCTGTGCTGATTCAGGAATCTATATAACTTGGAATTACTATAGCTAAATAATAAATTTTCATATAATTCTATATGAATGAACAGTTCTGTAACTTACCACTGTCAATTAAAAAAAGTAGTAAACAGTTTTGTGTTTCTGGCTTAACGTCAGCTAAGCATCTGGGGTTATGCTATATTAGGAATAGTGGCAGAATGCTCACTTGTGTGCCAAAATTTATTTAATCGATGCTTGTCACAATTATCATAAGCTTTATACAGTCCTTTTACTCTAGGATTGTTTCTGAATTTACTTCTGGTAACCTTCCAGCAATATAAGTGTTATGAGGAGTGTCTGTAACAGGTATTACTTGATTGTCAAAATGAGAAGCAATGCCTACACTGACTGCAATATACAGATCCAAGACCATTTATCTTGTGTCTGTCTTTTCTGTGCTTGTGAAACATTATGTACATTTCCTGAACACTACAATTGCTAAGTAATGTATGTTGCTGAGCTGTTTGTGTCCTTCTCCCTTTCTCATTTTTCCTTCTTTCCACCTGCTTTTCGCTTCCTGAAGGGTTTTCCATTTAAAACAGGAGTTGAAAACACTCATGTCATGAGCTGTGGAAAAAGATTTGGCATGTAAAGAACAAAATTCCATTAGAATACTCTAACATCAGTTCCAAATTTAAGCTATACTCTTTACAAAATTTGGAGCAATCCCTGCTTAGATGTCCTTCACAGATGTCCTTCACAATTAAACAATGTTACTACTAATAAGCTGAGGCAATTGGGGAATGCTGAAGAATGGCTGCCAGAAAAATCAGTGGTGTTCATTTACTATTTTGACATTTGGCTAGCTTTTCTCTTCTACTTCTGTTTTCAGGTTGGTGATGATTGTTCCCACATAAGATGAGTAGCTAAATTACTTTTCTGTTTTATATGTAGATTCAGTTGCCAGTGGCTAACAGCAGTCATGCTACTAGTCAATACCTAATCTTAAAAGAAAATGATCTGAATAAACACTTGGGGAAGTAAATTCTTTTCTGGATGCTTTTATTGCTTCTTCCACACTGCTCACCCTTTATAAAGTTAATTGATGTCTNCTAAAGTACACTTCACATAAAAGTCTGAGCCATTCCTTTTCAGAAATAAAAATATTGTCTGCTTGCCAGGCACCTAAACTGAACTTCAGCTTTTCAAAATTCTCTCAAGCCCTTCTCTGTCCTAAAGTAAAAGCATCCTCATTAATTCCTCACATAAAAATCCAGAACAGTAGTGTGAGACTTACAATTTATAGACCTTATCCTATTTTTATCAGAAAAGTATGTGACAGCAAAAACATATGGGCAATTGCAGAAGATACATGAGACAGGCTGAAGAATGGAAAACTGAACTCTTCTTTGTCTGAAGTATGTCTGTTGTGTTTTGCTTTGTGAGTGGTGGTAACAGCAATACTGCTGTGAATTTATATTCATCCTTCTGCCATGCGCACCCCTTTTGCATATGCACACATACACCCACACACCAAGTCATGCACCCCACCCTCACTCGTTTTGCAGTCCCACTTCAGCTATTTCCCTGTTTTTCTACTTTCTTCTTTTCCTAGAAAGAAGATGTGAGAACACCAATATCTACAAACTCTTCCCAGATAAGTAAGTGATTATGTTTCATTTGGTGTTTTCTCATCCCATCCTGGAACCTCACCCTTGTAAGAAGTAAATGTTTCCTGTTAGCACTCTGATGGCACTTCCTTTTCCGTCATTTTTCTTTCTGCTAATGACAACTCTCGTTTACGCTTCCTCTCTGTCATCAGGACAGATTTCATGTTGTTGGGGTTTTGTTTTGCGTTGTCACTGGGAATTCATACAGCTGGCCATTGTGGGTCCTGTTTCAAAACGTGATTTATGCAACAGGTATGAGTACTATGCTGTCTTCACATCAGGTCCGGATATAAAACTGGTGTATTGTTAATTTGTTTCTTTCAAAGTACTAAAGGAAGAAAATACAGACTGTCACACCTTTTTGAGTATGGTAGTTAAAGAAATGCCACATGGAAAAAGGACAAAGAACTACTGTTGGATTTCTTTTTCATAAAGCATAGATGAAAATCTCACTTATGTAGATGCACCTATTCATACCAAGTTGCAGGGCTTAATTTTGGTAAATCAGCCCATGTTTATAAAGACCATTTGTTGTTTAAGTGTATTCCATTTTGATTTTTACTTTTTAAGCAATAACTGTCAATAGTGTAATTTTAAATACTCTCTTTTTGTAGTCTGGTGTACTTTAATGGCTATGCTGCAGAACTTTAGTTTTTACTTTAACAGTTTATTCCTGATTTCCTGCTGTGGTTATAAACTGAACATTAGAAATTATCTGCAGGGAGAATTAGAGGGTGTAAGTGTGATTGTCTGAGTCATGTAAATGCCAAAAGCTTTTTGTGACATTTTTCAGACTTTAAAAATGGAAATATGTTATTTGCACATTGGCTCCTGATGGAATATGACACACTGCAGGCATGCTGTGAGTTTAAGTTTGGGCTTTAGGCTATTAGGGACTGTGTATATTGGGACTGCATACTTCTAGAAATATAGGCAACAAACTGCTTTCTGCATGGACATCCCTTGTGGATAAGCCAATGAAACTCCATCAGGTCAATGAAAGCTAATAAGATTTATGGACTTGTTGGAGCCTTTATCCAGAGTCAAACCTTATGGAACATAATTTGTACTTGATGTAACTTTTGTCTTTTCTCCCATATGAGTTCCAACATCCTTGTATTTGCCTACAAAATATTAATGTTGTCCAGTCCAGTCAGTGTTTAAATCCAGAAATTTGAGTTGAATTATATTTCAAGTTTGTAAAACAGAGCACCATCCTCTTAAATCTATGATCTGTAAGTGCTCTACATCCTCCAATTATTTTCCCGTAAATCAGTCCCAAAAGATTATTTTTTTTACTTATTGTGTAACACATCTTGCTGGAGAGCATGCATATACAAGAGATTTTTCAAGCTCTGCTTTTCTGTCTCATCCAGGCCTTCCTCAAAATCCTGATGGAAGCCATAGACGATGACACTTAAGCACCTGTTCCTGGCAATTATTGGAGAGGAGAAGCCAGGTGGGACTCAGTAACACTCACAGTTAAACATTAGACTCACCACACTGAAATTTTATACCAACTATATACTTACAGGACCCCAAATTACTTGCCTGTGATAGGAACATAAGGATAAGTGATGCATTTATGGTTCTTTAGCCATATTAATTTTCTGATATCTAGAAAAGAGGAGCCTTATATGCCTAAATGTACTGCCAGAGCTGATGGGTGTGAGTTCTTGATGATTCATACATAGGATGAGCCCAGTGCATGTCAGCAACTAATAATAAATGTTCTCAACACACCTCAGGATTAGGATGTTAACATGAGTTTTGCCTAGCAAACACAATTGCAATTTGGAAAAAAAACATCCTTTGAGTTCTATTATGTGTATTAATAAACTTTTTTTGTCTGGTTTTATGTGGTAAAAAGGAGCTAGACTGGTATAATCCCTCAATATCTGGTATTTAATTTTCATTTGGTGTGATGGGATGAGATTCGTTGGATGTCAGGTGCCCACCAAAGCTGCTCTCTCACTCCCCTTCAACTGGACAGGGGAGAGAAAATATAAGGAAACACTCATGAGTCAAGATAAGTACAGGGAGAGGTCACTCACCCATTACTGTCACAGGCAAAATCAGTCTCGACTCAGGGAAATTAAATTAATTTACTGTAGTAGGATAAAGAGAAATTAAACCGAATCTTAAAACACCTTCCCCCAAACCCTCCCTTCTTCCTGGACTCAACTTCATGGCTGATTTTCTCTACCTCCTCCCCCTCAGCGGCACAGGGGGATGCGGAATGGGGGTTATTGTCAGTTCATCACAAGTTGTCTCTGCTGCTCCTTCCTGCTCACATTATTCCCCTGCTCCAGCGTGCAGTTGATCTCACAGGTTACAGTCCTTCACAATCTGCTCCAAAGTGGGTCCTTCCCATGGGCTGCAGTTATTCACAAACTGCTCCAGCATGGGTCCTTTCCATGGGGTGCAGCCCTTCAGGAACAGGCTGCTCCAACATGGGTCCCCCATGGGGTCACAAGTCCTGCCAGCAAACCTGCTCCATCGTGGGCTCCTTTCTCCACAGGCCCAAGGTCCTGCCAGGAGCCTGCTCCAGCACTGGCTTCCCACAGGGTCACAGCCTCCTTTGGGCACACCCACCTGCTCCGGCATGGGGTCCTCCACAGGCTGCAGGTGGATATCTGCTCCACCATTAACCTCCACGGGCTGCAGGGGCACAGCCTGCCTCACCATGGTCTTCACCATGGGCTGCAGGGGTATCTCTGCTCCAGTGCCTGGAGCACCTCCTCCCCCTCCTTCTTCACTGACCTTGGTGTCTGCAGGGCTGTTTCTCTCATATTTTCTCACTCCTCTTCCAGCTGCTGTTGCACAGCACTTTGTTTCCTCTCCTAAATATGCTATCCCAGAGGCACTACCACTGTCACTGATTGGCCCAACCTTGGCCAGCGGTGGATCTCTTTTGGAGCTGGCTGTCATTGGCTCCATTGGACACAGGGGAAGCATCTGGCATCTTGTCACAGAAGCTACTCCTGTAGCCCCCACAGCTACCATGACTTTGCCACACAAACCCAATACACTTGATAAATATTTTCTTTATAACCAGACATACCTTACTATTTTTTACTTAATAGATTAAAAAAACCACCATCCACACATATATAAAGGGTGGGTGAGGAAAGGATACAGATACAGAAACCAGGTTATCTACATCTACCAACTTCCATAATTTCCTGATGCAGTCCCTGCTTTTTAACAATCAGTAGAGAATGGCTTTTACAAGCAATTGAGAAAGCAACCATGAGTTCCAACATGTTCTGTTGCTTTGCCTTCTAAAATTGTTAAGGACCCTCTAGAGAGCACATGCAGCTCAGAGTTACTGGTCTCTGCTGATCCCATAGCAAACACAGGGAAATGAACCACTTTCAGAAAACAATTCTTACCTGAAAACTTGGTATTAAACAGAATCACACTAGCAGAAAGGTGGTTCTCTGTCACTTGCCCTTCAAGGACATGTAGCAAAGAAAGTGAAGAGGGATGCAAACTACTGGCTTCATACAGGCCTTCTGGAGAAAGGGGTATTGGCAAAAAGTAATGATGACAAGGTTTTAATTTACTTTATGAAGAATAAGTTGGCTTCAGAGCATGAGAGTACTTTGTATTCTTGCCAGATGATCTGAGGTCCTTCCATCGTTGGTTCTCAATATCATTTCAGCTACTCACTTGGATTCTATTATCGTATTTCACTATAATTCTAATTATCCCTCATCTTGGTAGCTGGTAGCTTTTCTATTATTAACTAATCATCTATTGGCACTGTGGGGGTCCCATAGCTTCCAAGCCTTTTTAGTGAGGTTGAATTAGATTATTTGCCCTTATTAAAACTTAGATTTAACCCAAAGTAGGAATGGGAATATGTCCTCCTAGTGTTCATATATGTAAAAAAATACCATTACACATGTTTAGGTTGCCCGAGTTGCATGGCAAACTGCATCAGTCAAACTTATCACAAATAAAGCATGCTAGTGTTATGGATGAGCTGAACACCGTGGGATGAATTTCTGTTGCACACATTCTTTAAAGTAATTGACATAATAATTTTTGAATGTTGAATGTGAATTGCAGCATTTATGTTTTGAACTTGTTAAGCTGACTGCAGGTAATACTTTGATTAATAAGAAATGCTGTATAAGGCCTGATCCAAATCCTAGTGAAGTCAATTGAAAGATCTCTAGTGCTGGTATGTAAAAGACCTAGCAAGAGATATTATAGTCAGCATTTTCCAGCAATGTGCCTAAGATGTCATTGTGTAGTAATAACATGGGATGTCACAAGACTACAATTTTAGAGTCCCTAATGGAGTCCTGAGTTAAAATCATAATCTGCTCTGAAACTACACCTATTCTGTATTACTTAAATAAAAAATACATTTGATAATTTTGGATTACTTTGTATTTTATAGTAAACATGTATATTAAAGAAAATATAAGTGCAAAATATATCTTCTTCCTGACATTAGCTTCAAGGAAGAACTCTATTGTCAAGGAATGACACAGAACTGTCTGAAAAGGTATAAAAGAACACAACTGAGTATGGGACATAAATTCACCTAGCATTTGTTGTAAAGTTGTTTGACTTGATTTTCTATGAATGGAGTAAACTTTATGGACAATAGGAGGTTTTGTGCTCCGTTCTTTTCTGGGACTCCTCTCTATTTTGTAGCCTGCATCTTAGTCCTTTATGAGCTGTTTTGTGGCCATCTTAAAGCAGTAAGAACGCAGCTAAGTATCCTTGCAGGTCACTTTCATCTCTGTGGAGAATAGGAGAATACAGTATTAAAGTTATGGATATTAAAGCTATGGATGATTTTCACCAAAATTATCAGAATTTGGTGTCATCGTCCTGTTTTTTTTAGCTAGTGGTGGCAATCATAGAATAAAGTGAAGGGGATAAGAGCTTGCAACGGACAATGAGTAAAGTCTACTCAGGTGATATGGCAAAAGTGAAACAATACCTTGCTCTAGCTCTGAGTAAATTCTGATTTCAGTCTGATGCACAGCTAGAGAACTAACAGCATGCAGTTCTCATTAAATTAGGTGAAAACTGTATTATTATGCCTGATCACTGTATTTGTATTTCCTTGTAATGCTGGCATCATTAGCTGTAAAAGTGTGTCAATTTACTTACAGTGGAGATCTACAGCTCAACTGAGTTGCAGAGGATTAATACATTTCTGTGCATCAGCGGAGCCATGGTAACTGCTATTAACTGCCTGTGCAGATGTTTTGAGCTCACTCCAGTTGCAAGGCAATGAGATTTGTTTGCAATTCTAGAAGTTATTTCTAGTAAGCTGCATTACTTTTGCAATTGGTAAGAGCCTGTGGAGCAGTGTGGGGCTAAAAGTTCCCCAGATAGAGAAGTGAGGGTGCAATTGGTCCCCAATGGTTGTGAGGAGAAGGGCAGCCCAGGGAAAGGTCAGCATCGCAGTGAAAACCCAGGAGGAGAGGGTGGCTTATGGTGGGTGTGAGGCCCATGGTGGGTGTAAAGCTCAAGGAGTTAACCTCAGCTGTGTGGCCCGATTGAGGGCACTGGGAGAGAGCAGTGGGCTGATGAGGCTACCCTGCCTCCCTGTTTCGCAGGCTCCTGAACAGGACCATTGCAGTCCAAAACACCTGAGTGAATTTTGTTGTTAAAGTTGCATGAATATTGACAAATTAAGATGCTATAACCACTCAAAGACAATTATGTTCTCATACCCACGTCTTCCTCAGTTATAACAGTAAAATCATGCTGAGAAGAGCTAATGGTAGGAGGTCAAGGGACAGATTAGTTGATTTCAAGCATTAAAATGTCCAAATCAGGACCCCACTTGTAATACTCTCTGAAAAATTACTTTACTGCTGTTAAAATAATAAAAAATTTTTGGAAATGTTTTATTTGGTCACTGGATTCTGGGTCTTGGATGTACCTCAGTTACATTTTCCAGGCAATTTCTGCTACAAATTCTTAAAAATAGAAGTTGATATTATCTCTCAGATATCTTCAGGAGTTGGGACTTTTTAAATAAAAGAGAAAAATAAACCCCAAAGAATAAAAGGCTGTTAATTCTGAATGCAACCTTTAAAGATCAAGGTAACTGCAAATTTTTTAGTTGTTATGGTCATCATCAGATTAAAATAATGTTGAGATTTTATACTGAAAGTTCTCTTTCTCTTTTCTTTTCTTTCTGAAAAGAAGGCTGAAAGAAAGTCTCATGCAGACTGTTTTTTACTTGCTTTATGCAATCAATGGAGACATGTCCACTGTCTCACCAAAGATTTTCACCATCAATACACAGCCAGTGCCCAAAGATGTGAACGTTTATTAGAGCAGCAGCAGCAATTAGATTGAAATCTTCTTCTTCCATTTATTTTCTATTACAGGCCTGATTTCTGCAGTGGAGAAAGTTCCTTGTCTCACTGGCACCTACTTTGGTCTTCTAGACTCTTCTAAAACATTTTTTTTTGCCTCCTTTCACTACATAAACCTCAGTTATTCACAATTTAAAGAAAAAGGTTTTTTCCTACTGTTATTCCATCTTTTAATTTTATGTCCTCTCAGGGCAGCCATGCTTTTTTTTTAAAAAAAACCTCATTATTTCTACTAGAGTACACTTATTTACCTCTTCAACCTCAACTCTCCTTTCTTGATCAACATAACATCAAGCAAAAAAAATGGAAGAACTGCTATAGACTCGATTAACAAAGGACTTAAGAAGTGTAATACAATTAATGACCATCAATATAGTTTTATGGAAATAAAACCTGTCAGATGAGTTTGATAACTGTGTATATGTGTAAGATTACAAATTTAGTTCATAAAGGTCACATTGTTGATCTAATAGACTCCTGTGTGATTTGATACAACATGTTTTAATTGAAAAATGAAAGTGGTACAAAACAACATGTTATACAGGGCATGGATAAAAAAAACCCCCAAACTAGTTAGCTTATATGTTTCCAAAAGTGACTGGAAACTAGAAACTAGCTCTGAATGTGATTTTGAGACCTATTGCTAATACGAAGCTATTAAGTGTCCCAGTCAATGACTGGGAAGATTATAGAAACTTTGCTAATCTACTCTGCAGAAGACATTAATATTCTGGTACCTGCAAACAAGTAAAAAGGAAGTAAAGATACAGAAAATATCCTTTAGTAGATCGTCACTAGCAGTTTTTCAGGGTGGCAAACTGAGTGGTTATATACTTGGAAAAAGGACTGAATCTGGCTTGTCAGATACAGAAGGACATGATATTGAAAAACAGTTCTCCTTTGTCAGTAATGAGGATATGTTTAGGGAGGTGCAAGACCTTCTTACTCTGGTGTGGTTTTCCTGGCAAGTGGCCCTTCATCAACTAATTAAAAAAAAAAAGATAAGCTAACATGTTTTAGTCAAAATAAATGTAATTCTCAATTTTATCTTGATATTTTATAATCCTTAATAATTTCTTCAGTTACATTTATGGAAACATAGTTTGAAATTGCAGTTCAGATAATGAAACTTTTGTATTTGTTTTAAAAATTCAAAAAAGTTTGTAATTTCTTAACTATCCACCTAATTTCAGGAAAATTCACATATAGGTTTCTCCTGATGGCACTTGAACTTTTCAACAAGTAAGCTGTTCTGTCAGAAGATTTCCCTATCATTAAGTACAATACTTGCCTGTTGGCCACTGATGCTGTCAATTTATTCGATTTTTCTCAGTCCAAAAATAACTCTTACAGTCAATTTACCTGTTCAAGCCGGGGGGTTGGACAAGATGATCTCCAGAGGTCCCTTTCAACCCCTACCATTCTGTGATTCTGTGATTCTGCAATTAGACTATACTGCCAAGGGCTAAGGGACTGAAAAAAATATCTTTTGGATAAACACTTGAAGGGCTAAAAATCACCATTTTTTCTCTTCAGCAGAAGAATGTTGACTGGATACATTTGTAAGTACATACTGGGGAATGGCAAATTGATTATAGCAGTTTTTTAACATAATAGAAAAGATCCAGGTTAATATAGCCTGGAAATGAGGAGCCATCTTTAATAGTAAGTAGCAGGAAACAACATATCAAGATTTCTATTAAATTCTTTATTATTAGAAATGTAAATATTAATATTGTGTGTTTTGCTGAGATGAGCTTTTATTCCATTTGGAATTACTGCTGTAGTCCCTTCTATTTTAGAAGTCTTGAATCTAATCTAGAGATTTGGTAATCTGTCTTTGCTGTGGTTAAATCAGCCACTTAATTGGAGTGTCATTTTATATTCAGAGCAGTGTCTAAAGCATCCTCTTTGAGCTATTTCTACATCTTATTGATTATTTCTGCCTAATGGTATCAAGAAAGAGCTCCTTAGCTACTCACAAAGCTGAAAGTATCTTCCAAGCTCTCATCCCTGCAAAATGCTTTTCTCTAGACTTGAGAAACACTGCACTTTCCTGCTTTTATCCATCTGAATGCTTATGAAGGACCATTTTTGTGTGACCACTTTGGTCTGTCATTTTGACCAAAATACTCGCTGTATATGCAAAGTTCCTTGCATACCATCTGGCTTCTTGTTATCTACTGTATCCTACCTAAACTGTCTGTTTTAACATTCAAAGGCTTTCCTGACCTATCCTTACTACATATCAATTCATTGTCAAAATATTGACTCTAGATTCCAGCCTGGCTGGGGTGCCAGGTTCCATCTACTTCTACTTGGCTAAGTATCCCTTATGATTAGGAAAAGCTGCCTGCAAGCATTCATTTTGTGTCATTCTCCTCTTTTAATGACCTTCTTTATAATAAACTCAATGACTTGCTTCTTTTCAGTAAAAACTGACTGGAGCACAGAAGGCAGTTTTTGTCAGGCTGAACATAATTTCAATGTTTCTTTGCATTTCTCCACCTGCCCTTAATTTATCATCTATTGCTTCATTCTATATGGTCCTGGGGTCTAAGGTCTTTTTTTTTTGGGACAGGTAGGGAGGTAGGGGATATTTCTAAGCATATCATTTGCTTCAGCATGAGAAACCTTGAAACAGATATACTTGCAGTACAAGATAGTATTTCCTACCTATGAGCTTTAAGTACTCCTTGTGTGGTATTCATAGTTATCTGATAACAGAGTGACCAAAGTCTTGGAGTCAACATTTTAGATCTCTTCTGAACCAGCAGTGGTACTGGGTTGCTGTTTTGTTGTGCCAGTTCAGAAATCCCATGGCTTTGGACCTGTGTCTCTCCTAGCATTCCTGGTAAGAGCTGTCCCTTCAGGGCAGTGCTGTGGCAGGGCTGTGCTCCAGGGCAGGGACTGGGGCTGAGGCTGGGGCAGGGGCTGGGGCAGGGCCCAACCAGGCTGCCTCAGCTGTGCCTAAGACTGTTTAAGCTGACACCAGGGCTGCTGGGGGAGCTCAGTCTTCAAGGCTCCTGCTCTAAGACCATCTATCTAAATCTATCTAATGATTAACATCATTAATTTCAATTTAATCCCAGTTTCCTTTAAATGGTACTGTAAAGAAGCACAGATTCCTATCCTCAAACCACACCTCCTCACTGTGATTTGAATGTAAATCCATTTTTCTTTGTTGTGAAAGTTAATCTAAATGCCAACAGCTGAAGAGTTATACAGGTTAGTAAACAACTCCTGGAGTCCCGCTGCTCCAAGTTACTTTGTTGCTCTTCCCAGAGAGTAGAACTTATAAAAAAAATGATTTCTGTATGCATTGTTTATTCTTACCAATGTTCATTTTTTTTATGGGAGCTTAACAAAACAAATAAGTTACTGGCTGAATTTACAAAATGGGTGAATAATTTTATGACCACTAATAATAGATATAGCTGTGTAACTTAATGAGAAAGGTAATCAGCTTTCACAATTCTGGGGCAAACCTGATAACCTCATTTGAAATGTTCTGCCTTCCTCTTAGTCCTTGTGCTAGAGGAGGGATGCAAGACTTGAAAGAACAATGAGTTAACCTGCCATATATTTCAAACCCTTTAGGCACTATTTTTTACTTCCTATCTAAAAAATCACTGAAGTCAATTCTAGGAAGTGATGGGCAGGATATAGTCAGGCTGTGAGTTGAAATAAGAGATATGATAAAAGTAGAATAAACATATTGTTTTGATCTAAATTCAAACATAAATATAGTATGCAAGCTATAATATGCATGCTGACATTAATATGCATAGAACTAAATTTCTTGGTAGCTTGTAGTCAAGACATGGGTTTACCTAATGTCTGGCCTTGCCTATTGGAGAAATAAGGAACAAATCCATGCATAAAATTTTAGTTCTGTCCTCAGTGAAACTTTTCAAAATTTTATTCAAATTAATTTGCATTGCTTTCCATTACAGCTGAGAAAAAGAATCTTTTAGCTCTGGAAGCTAAAAGTAGATGTAGATTTAAAAGAACCTGACTTTGCCAATGAAGTCTAAAGCTGAGATATGGAATAACCCATTTAGAGCTGGTCTAGTCCATATTTGTCACCACAAATAAGCATTCTGGGGCATTAAAAAAAAAAAGGTCCAAAGATCTTGTATATATAGCTCAAAGAAACTGCCATCTCAAAAGTACTGATAGCGGGCAAAACCCACTATACCTAGTTTGGGATTAAATCTGAATGAGCAGCAGGAGGGTAGTTCATAAATGTAATTTAGCCAAGACCTGGTTTTCTGAACAGATTTTCATGAATCTCTAGAAAGTTCTCTACATCTTTTACAGATTAAGAATTTTTACCAATTTCAATTTAATATTCCCACTAATGAGACTGGCAAGAGGAAGTCTTTGAAATCTTTGGATAATTCAGCAGTATTTCAAGCAGATGGCTTCCTCTTTGAAGATTTGACATATTATTAGTAGGTTAGTATTGAGTTCTAACAAAACTTCAGTAAAGATATTTTGGTTCTAAATCTAAATTAAATTCCTTTGATAGCAAATCTGATCTGATCTTGGATCAATTGTTTCAAATTGAATTATTATATTGAGCAAGTGATCATAATGCAACATCAGGATTGATTTGCTCTACAAGAGTTTATCTCACTTTAATTAGGTAAAGAGAAATACGTTATCACTTCAGACTTTTACTGGTTTTGATATATAATGTTTTTTGATCTATAATGATGTTTTATGCAAAACTGCATCTGGTGGTTTACTGAAGTGAATTACTATTACTTACTGCATTATGACACATGCCACATAGTTTCTGATTCTATGAGATTAAAAAAAAATTACGTAATTAAAAAAATCCTATTTATGCTATGTGTACATTGGCTAGATGCAAATTATTCCTGCACACCTGCTGTGTGCATAATTTTGGGAACTCTGAAGATCACATTGATGAAAGACATCATAAATAGTCTTTAAACAACTTTGTTCATGGAATAGTTTGCTTAGAATAAACATTCTGCCTAATTTTATGTGATGTGTTGTTCTTTTCTTTTTGTTTGTTTTGTTTTGTTTTGTCTTTTTTTTTTGAAGATGGATGGTAGAGAAAAAAAGAAAAATCAAGAGATACCTAAAAGGTTAGATTTATGAATGAAACTCTTTCTCCCCCCACAAAAGCCAAGTGAGCAATTTGAAGATGCTTGTAGGCAGCTGTACATTCCTAACTGCTGCTTATATGACAGATTGCAGAGACTGCCTTTGGCAACATTTTCTGCTTCAGATTTTAAGGGTGAACAGCTCTTGAAGAGGTTTTGACTGTTTTCTTCACTTTTTTTTACTTCTCAAGGAAGGACTGGTACTTCATGGGGACTCTCAATTTTTGGTAAGTTTCTGTCACCCACCACTTTGCTACTTATTAGATGTTTAATTGTTCTTCAGAGCCACTACCTGCTTATAGATCCTCTCAAAAGCTAAAAGAGGTAATGAATGGACCAACAAGGAAACTACTCAGAGAAATTCATTGGATTGCTGTGATAACATTCTTTGAACTGGACTCTATTAGATAAAGCAGGGAATTGATATAGTTAAAAAAGAAAAGAAAATATCCTTAATGAAAAGAATTCTGATAGATACTGTTTCTTCATATGAAGGTTCTATGGGAAAAGAGCATCTGAGATGCACTATCTTTTTAGTTTAGGCTGGGGTTTCCTAGGCTTTCATACCTGTGAAACAATTCAGTGGATCCAATCTTTGTTTTCTGTAACTCAGCTTTCCTTTCTTTTTCTTTTTCCTTTTCTTTTTCCTTTTCCTTTTCCTTTTCTTTTTCTTTTTCTTTTTCTTTTTCTTTTTCTTTTTCTTTTTCTTTTTCTTTTTCTTTTTCTTTTTCTTTTTCTTCGTCTTCTTTTTCTTCTTCTTCTTCTTTTTCTTCTTCTTCTTTTTCTTCTTCTTCTTCTTCTTTTTCTTCTTCTTTTTCTTCTTTTTCTTCTTCTTTTTCTTCTTCTTTTTCTTTTTTCTCTTTCTTTTCTTTCCTGGGTGTTTGAATTCAAAGTTTATACGATTGTGGGATATTTTCTGCTGATTATTCTTTAACCTGCTTTTAGGACTGTGCAAAAAAGAAAATAGTCACACTCTTTTCTCTGGACCAGACAAGTATGAAATACATGATATGTAACAAGTGCATAGGAATCTGTTTAACAGAATGTTTCAAGCTAGATTCCAGTACTGTAAACACTATACTGGAGAATTAAAAATTTTAAAAATGTTTTTTAAATAAACTAGAAGAACATTTCTAAGCTTGCAGCTTGCAACAAGGTAGCGCCACCATCGCCAGCATGAGTATGGTGTACTCATCTTAAATCTTACTTTCTAGCAGCAGAAGTGCCACAGTGTCTTTAAAAAATCACTCATGGATGTTAATTAATGGTAGCACCTTCTTTTTGACAAATTCCCAGCAGTCTTCAGCATATAAGCAACATTGCTGAGATGCAGTCCAACATTGTGCACTAGGTCTAATTGTCCAGTTCCTTACCTGTGTCCAATTCCTTACCTGTGAAGATTCTGCCACTCTTGTTGGTTTTGCTGGTAATCTTGCAGCCATGGTTTATCTTTCCTGTAATTTCACTGATTTCCTGAAATAAAAGAGCTGTGGGTCTTCTGTTTTGCATAAAGTTGGACATTGTTCCACACATACCTCTTGCCAGTTGATTAATGTAGTAGTATTTGCCATAAAGATTAATGCTTCAATTTGAACATACAGTTCCTTTTGATATAATGCATTGTTACAAACAAAACTTAAACTGATGAAAAACTTGAAGTTTTCCTTTTTTCGAACAGTTTGCATAAGAAATTTTAGTGCATGCTCAAAGACATGGTTATGTTGCAGATGCTATGCAGCTGTGAATATCTTTTAGATAAATGATTCATAAATACATGCTCATCTGCTTGAGAAGGATGACACTGATGTACTCAGCAGGTCACTACAAACCATTGTATTAATTTTAATAAGATCTCTCTGAAATACAAACAGTAGTGTATTTATCCAAGAGAAAAGGCTGATTTTGTAAAGTTTGTGTAACGTTTTCTTTAGAGTGCTTTAACTTTTGCAGTTCTGGTATGATGTTGATGCCATACACATTTAGCACATTAAAAGGACTGGGGAGGAATAAATGCAAAGGATATATATATATATCTTTAGCACTTATATATATATATAAGTGCTAAAAACCCACTATAAGACTATAAGAGCTTATAAAGGTTTTGCATAGATTGATTAGTTCATGTGTTAAAAATGACAGTTTACCATAAGGTTGCTTTCTTAAAGGTGTAAAAGATCTATATTTAATGTAAGACAGCAAAATGAAGTCTGGCTTTTTGCTTAGGAATTAGTGAAATGACACAATGAAGCCTGTATTTCTCATTATGCTTTCTGTACACCACCAGGAAAACATGTACTTTCAGTCTACATTACTTTTATTTTAAATGAAAGAGAAAAGTAAGCAGATTGGAGAACAATTATAAAAACCCCCACAAAAATGAAATGCCTGTTGTTGACATCAAATATTCTCCATCTTGAAATGTCTAACAGTTTTGCTGGTGGTATATCCCACTTTTTTAAAGATGTAAGTGGCAGAGAAATGATGAAAACCCTTTTCTGACAAGATATTTCCGTCATCCATTGGAATACTTCCCCTTGCCCCAAGAACTGCATTCCTTTTCTCTCCCACAAACCTTGCATTTTTCAGTTTTCAGTAATGACGGAGAGTTAATATCATATATTGGTCATTCTGCATCCTGGGCCATAACACAGAACTTAACTGGCTTTCCGAGGTTAGCATTCAGGGCTTGCAGACATTGGGGACATTTCCAGAGCATCACCCAGGCTCCGGTGCTACTGACAGTAAAACCATGAGCAATCAATGGTTCTCAGGTCTGCGTACAAAAGAGCTGCTGGAGGTATCCCCAGTTTTCAGGTGGTTGTGAATAGCAGTTTCAGATATGATCTTGTTTCTAGAGTCCTGAAGATTTAAGAGATAACATTATGAGAAAATTATAAGTTGCAGAAAATGTATTCTCTTTTCTTGTCTTCTGTTTCTAGTTTCTGTGAAAAGTTCAGCTGCTGTTGCCATTTGGAAACATTATTTTTGTTTTAGTTGCATTTGTCTCAACAACTTAATCTGTAAGGTAATGATCAGTTGTTTAGGAAGCAGAAATTACATGAATAGTAACATTTTTTCAGCTTATACAGATATATATATTTTCTACAGTAGCTACTCCTGTTGTGTTTCCCATTTGCAGGTAGGAAGGAATGTTGATATATTCCTACAGATTCGTTCTGAGTTATGAAATACTTTTGCCACCTGATTTAATATTATACCTTATAACAATTTCTTACTGTATTCTCATAGTATTTTCCCATGAGGTTATTAAAATATTTTTGTTTCTTTTTGGATTCTTTTCCCATTGTCAGATTTACAGGCAAAATCAGTTTGTAATCCTGCTCTGTCTGTACTCTTATGATAATTTTAATCTGCAAATACAGTATTCTGGTGCTACGAATCTATTCATGTCAGTGGTGGCCACTAAACGCCTGCCGTTATGTTCATGGTCTTTGATGTTTGGTGCTGTGAGGGAATCTTGTGTCTGCAAATTGAGATGAGCTCTTGAACAATGCAGATACTACAGAAATATTGAACCACTGTAGCAGTTGGTTCAGCCATTTGAATGCAGCCATGCTACCTATTTACTTGCAGTCTTTCTGCTTCCTGGCTGCTGTGCTAGTTACTACATAAATGTCTCCAAAACAAAATAATTGTATGAATTTAATCCTGGCTCTTGGAAACCTAGCTTTCCTAGGCTTAAGGAAGGATGTGGCAGCTCTTGACTGCGCACTGCCTCCCTGAAAGGTTCCACTTGCCCTTCCTAGGTGGGGAGGAGGATGCCAGGGCAGGGTGACCAGAGCATGCATAGGGAACATGACCAGCCGCAGCCAGCACCAGCTGCTCACTTGCACACCAAGGCAGAGTAGCATGCGGATCGCTGCTCTGCATCTGCCAGATAAATCAAACACCTGGTATAAATCCAGGCATGTGAGGCAATATCTGGCACTTCCTGTACTACCTAGGCTTCCTGGAAAAGCAAATGGGTTAAAATGGTACAGGACTCACTACTATCATTATTTTTATATCAATGCTTATCGATCACCAACAGAATATACATAGTACATATATTTTTAAAAATAAACATATTGAGAGGTTTATTTTTTTTTACAACATTTATGTCAAGTAATTTTACATAATATTTTTTAAAAAATGGTCTCCTTGAATGAAGAAAAAGGGAAATTTTCTTCTCGTAACACCATACTTTGGATTGTATTTGAAGTAAATCATCAGTGTGGGGAAAGTAAGGTGAAAGATAGCTTTAAGTTTCTTTTATGTCATGCTGTGTATAGTCTACTGGGATACATCACTTATGTCCACCTTCTAAGAATGAAGCTGGAAATGAGGAATAGTGCAACTTACTCAGTTTTATTTGCTGTTCTTTCCAGCAATATCTCCATATCTCCCAGCCTTTGCAAGGTTGGGGAAATGGGCTGGAAGTAACTTCTAATTGTCAGTCCTGTGCAATGCCTGAATCTACTGTCTTTCATGCAAGATCTCACAAAATTCCTTCTGATTTGCCACATAAATATAGGGAAACCAGTCTATAGGTGTGTGGTTTCCTTCAATGATTTACAAATGCAATTAACTTAACAACAATAAATATCTGTTGATATAATGCTTAGGCAGAAAGCAGGATCATTCTGCCTCCAAATTGCTTAAATACCTAATTTAGGCTATGCTTTCTTGACTGTATAAATAACAAAAATAAATATATAAAAGAGGCACCTGTTAATTCACTTTTAAATCCATCCATTCTTTAGAGCTCTTCCTAAAATGTTCCTACAATGAGGAAGGAAATAATTAAACAAAATTGGATATAATAGTAGTTTTAATATAGAAATATATTAATATTTTATCTTCCATTTTTAATTTCTGTAAATCAGTACTTCCTAAAATTAACTTCCTAAAGTTAAATAATAATATTACCTGCTTTAATTGAAATTCCTTTCTTCTGTCCTGAAGAATAATGTTCTCACATCATTTAAAGACAATATCTGTCAATACAGGAATCCAATTCATGGATTACAAAGAAGGAAATTTTTTCTTCTGTTGTCATGGTTAAAATTACAATTTTTAAAAACTATCTTAAGGAATGCCACTTTTTCCATTCTCTGTTGTAATGGTAATCATGATTTATTGGAAGAACTTTCTATACCTTGATTTTTTTTTAAATTACTATCAACATTAATCTGCATTATAATCACTTATATGTTTTCTACTTGAGCCTAGCCTGGAAATTGCTGTATTGCTGTGTTAAATTAAGAATTTCCTTTCACTTGTTTCCATTCTTGGAATACCATATATATCCTAGTCCTATTCTATCCATCTTGATCTCTGAGCAATAAAAACCAGCTTAGTCAGACATTCCTAACCTTATCCAAATATTTTCTTAACAGACTCTCCCACTTCATCACTTACTGTTTTCACTGAGTGCTATAACTCTTTTCTCACATGATTTAGGCCACATTTTTCAAGCTTGTGAGTCTTACATTAGCCATATTGGTCTTTGTGCCCAGAGCAGTTGTTTAAATATTGAGCCTCAGCCCAAACGTCTAAACATAGGCAGCTGCATATTAATGTTAAGTTCAGAAATGACACTACTGGGGACTTGTCCTTGTAGGTCATTCAGAAGTCAGTATTAATTAAGTGGGCTATGCTAGCATTATGTATGCACCATATTTGTCTGAGCAATGGAGGTGGATTGGAATTTCAAAATTCCACCTGCAGATTTGTGGTTGTTTTTTTTTTTTTTTGTGGTTTTATCTGTGTTTAATGAATCTAATTTACTGTATAATGGTAGAAAATTATCTGCATATCTGGAAAACATGCACTGGTCTTCTAAATCATCTTGCAGTGGAGTTTTCTATATTGGAATGATTTATGATTATCTGTAACATGTGCACTCTGTTTTGAAATGCAAGCCACCAAGAAAGGAATGAGAGAATTAAAGAAACAGAATGTATTCCTTATGAAGATAGTCAAGCTTGCAAGTGATTTCATGTAAACAACTTTTAAGAGGATCTTAATTACCAGTGTCTGCCAGATCTTACTGTTTTATTCAGTGCAGATTTGCCTTTTTTTTTTTTTCCCTCGTGAGAGTTAACATCTTCATTTTCCAAATGATAAAAACAACAACATTATTTGTACATTTTATGACACCGCAGTCTTTCCATCTGTCCTGGGTGTCACTGCCTGCATTAGTGCACCACCACATAACGAGGCATGTTTTAGGAGCTAAAATCCCTCTTTCCTGTTCATTATGCATGTGGCATGCAATGCGATTTACTGCATAACAGATGTCATAGCTAAGTACCCAGGCTCATGTCATGATTCATTCATTTGAAGACAATCTGTTGCAGCAGGGTAGAGCTTTTCAAAAACTAGGCAAAATTTTGTGTTTGCCTGAGCACTCCAGATTTTGTGCTGTACTGTGCTAAGTTGGATAGGCAAAACCAGCAGATATAAGAAGGCTTATGCTGGGGCCTAGAATCCAGGTTGGAAATTTGACATTTGAGGATGCATCTACTTCTTTGGCTTTTTACCTTACTTACCTAAAAAAAAAAAAATAAATAAAAAAATACTATTTTTAAGTTACAGTGCTTTTCTTCTTTAAAATTTTATCTTGATTCAACACTTACTTCTCCAGACTCCTAGAAAAATAAATTACACAGTTCAAAATTCACTGGTGCAGTTATTGGAAGAACTTTGAGGATCTTAAAAAAAGAGAGTTTGATGTCTAGACAAATTTGGTGGAACATTATTATACTGCCCTTCTAAAGCTAGAAGAATTCATGGCAGGTAGTATTTTACATAAGATTGCCATTAAATGTGGTCTATCTTTAGGGGAAAAGGCAGACAGTAATAAATTATACAGGAATGAAGAATTATCTGAGTCTGAGGAGATACAGTTGCAAATGAGGTAACTCGAATAATTGTTAGGGTTAGAAATACGATAGTTATATGAATAGAACAAAATTTTAAAGGTCTTCACTAGGTACTGCGTATTTAACCAGCAGGCATCCAGCACTTCTGGCAGATGCTGAGAATTTATGCTGATTGGAACTTTGCAAATGAATGCAACAACAATACAGTTTTGAAACTCTACAAATTATATCACATTTTACTTTTTTTTTAGTTTATATTAGTAAGAGCAAAACCATTTTTGTGCAGTGGCTTAACAGGAAAAAGAGATGTGTCTCACATAGACATCACTCACCTCTGATGTCTTCGCTGAGTGTCTGAAAACTACAGCTGTCTCACTCAAGTGGATGACAAAGCTTCTTTGGAAAAAGTGAAAGTCTGAGTAATTTTTTTTTAATTGTTTTTATTCTGATTAAGAATCTCCATCCTGTAGCTGAAATGAAGTCCATAGAGTGAGTTTGTCTATTTAATATTCCCCTGGTTCTTGCAAGGGACAATGCAAAACCCCAGCAGGAGAGTTTCTCACTGGGAGTCATTTGAAATCCTATCCTGAGAATATAGAAATTGATTTCCCATCTGCATTTGAGAAAGCCTGATGGGATATATTTTTCTTATGATTGTGCTTGCAACTGCCCTCTGCAAGCATCTCTAATGATAGGCTGTAGTGCCTACCAATACACAGTGTCAGCAAGAATGAATCCAAATTCTAAAAAAAATCTTGTATTTCAGATAGACTTCTGGTTGTGCAGACTTTATTAATACAAATAAAGATTTTCAAGTCTTCTCCAGAAAACAGCTGGAATGCTATTCAGTGTAGAATTGTCACACTGTGTGTATAGCATTATCTAGAAAGACCTTTTATATCAGTATTACTGATCTACTGATCTTCTGAGTTCCTTTGTGAAAAATTATCTTGTTTCATTAGAATAGTTTTGATGCTGTGTTCAAGACTGATTAGGATGATACCTTAAGGGCCTGGTTTTTTCAGCTTTTGTATTATAATGCTTCAAAATAGATTCCTGATGAGCTCATTCCATGATTTTCTACTTTACCTTATCTATATTTAAAGTAAAAGATGTCCAGGGAATATGACAATAACGAAAATCTGCTGATAACACAGCAGGAAAAAAAAATCATCCCTTCTCACCTTTCCAACTAAAGCTGTAGTGGAGATTTTAAGCACAACTGATAAAGAAGTGAATTTCAGTTTTGTGGGAAACTCTGGCCTGGTGGTGTTGCACTTCACTCTGCATCAGGACACAAGAAGATGGAGAATTTCCCAATGGCATAGGACAATCACCTTTGGAGGGAGCCTGTGGGTGATGGGAGCATGGGGCAGGTGCTTGAGTGGCAGCAGGCTGGCCAACCTGGCATGTGGCTGGTGGGTAGGGAGCTGGGGAGCTCTTCATCTGGGGATTGGGCAGTTTTGTGCTGGCAGCCATCTTGTCCAATGTGTGTGAACGGGTAGTGGGAGCGGATGTTTCAATTCTGCCCACTCAGCATTTTCAGACAAACAGGCAATGCCATCAGAAGTCCTTCCCTCCAAAAGTTTTTGACCAGCTCTGATTTTTAAACAAGTCAGATGCATAAAATATGTTTTTTTTTGTTGTTGTTGTTATTGTCTCAGGCTGGTGCCGGAAACAGAAGAAGTTAATCATTTCTCCCACATTACAACTAGGGGAAGATAGCCTCAGAAATCTCCTCTGAATTCTCACAGATGAGGCTTTGGGAAATAT
This sequence comes from Anhinga rufa, assembly GCA_013400875.1. Lineage (NCBI taxonomy): Eukaryota > Metazoa > Chordata > Aves > Suliformes > Anhingidae > Anhinga > Anhinga rufa. The sequence continues at coordinate 7,589 of VZTV01113128.1, read as the reverse complement.
GGTCTCTGAAAATGGCATGTCTACAACCAAAGTAGATTCTTGGCTCAGGATGCAAGCCGAGACACTGACACTACTGGCAACATGCATTTTGCAGTATGGTTTCCTCTTCAATTCAGTTAAAACAAGATTAAGTCTGCTTTGTTAGTATACTTCCTAGCAATGCTGGCATTCTAACAGTACATCTCCTGTTTACTTATAGAACAAATATAAAATTCTCCACATTTAGAGACTGAAATTGTTTAGAAGTTTGTGTTTTTTTTTTTTTTTTCCCTGTGAGTTCCTATGCAGAACTTACTGCACAAAGTATTAACTTCTTTTCCTACCCATCTTAAAATTTCTAACTAAGACAATTCTTGAAATAGATTAATTTCCATAGTGCTAAGGTATTTTGAAAGAAGGGGTTTCTTCTCTGCTACTTGACTTTCCCTGTTCAAGAACTGGTGTGTTTTAGTGCAAATATAATGTATAAACTTAAATTGCCTACGCTTCATTAGTATCTGCATCCCTGATTTTAACAACCTTTGCTAATCATACAGGTAGTTCTTTTAAGTGGTGTGTAATACTAATACATGAAGAATACTTCATTTTTAAATAGATATAAATAGTTATGTTAAATGAGGTGATATACATGACTGATTTTTTTTTTTTCTAATGCATAAATTTATCTCCCTTGGGCTGTATTCCAATTTGTTCTGTGTGTATCAGGAAAGGAATATTACTCCAGATGGGGACATATGTCCACATATGTCCATGTGTGACACTCTCAAAAGAAGCTGGATGGCCAAAATATGTATAAGATTGCATTTAGTTCAGAAAACAGCATGAAGAAAATTGGGAAGATTTTTATTACTGGTATTCAGTTGCACACTCTTGTGAACTAATCTTGACCGTAGTTTAAATAGCATAGTTAAAAAGGGTTTCATTGGTTGGGGTTAGTTTCTTCATAAAGGTGAATTTCATCCTTTTGGTGAAAGAAAATATGTTTCTTTTGCTTGAAAGGAAACATGTGAGAAGATAATCTAGCCTAGAAACAAGAGGGGAAAATTATCAGAATGATCTAAAAGGGATCTATTTTTACCTTATTTTAGGCTTAATTTCTTTTGTTAATGGAAAACTATTTTTTTTTTTTTTGCTGTAAAATCTTAGTGGCACATGAAGACCTTTGACTGTAGCTCCAGGGTTTTTACAAGAAACAGCCACAGTTGTGGGGAAGAAAAATGGTGAAGAATACTATACTGAGATTATTATTTTTTTAATCCCTTTTAAAGCACTATTGCAAAACCGTGTTGGGTATTGTCCCGTGTTGGGACAATGGAGTGTAGGTAGAATACAATTTTTCACTTCAGACACCCACTATGTGCCTTTGGCAGTAGAAATTAAATATCAGAATATCAGAACTAGAGTATTTTAAAATATTTTGTTGGCTTTTGCATGTTACTTGCTACTGTCAGCTACCCATTGCTTCAGGCTATCTGTCACACTCTTGGTGTATTTTCTTCTTTTTACCAGGGAAATTGCAAAAGCAGCATATGACTATACACCCAGCTGTATGATAAAGTACAGTAGTGATTTTTGATCGGACATCATTTAAATGCACATGCAGTGTTGCTGTGTAAAAAGGAAGATATATGGAGAGATAATTGATTCTTATTTATACATACTGATTATTTTTCTTGCTGCGTTTTAAATTTTGGACATATAGGCAGTGCCCCTGTTTTTGGAACCTGTGTTACCTTGCATTTTTCCAGTGATCACTGCCATATCTTAACTGTGGAACAATTTCTTAATTGGCTACTCTACTCAGGTGCACAGGCTCTGCAGTATGATGACTTGCAAACTCAAGGGTAAAGACAGCAAGAGATGTACAGCATAGCAACACTGAGCTATCTTCTGTGGACAATTTGACAATGTGGAAAAAGGTCTTTGAAAATGTGATGGCTGTAGTTGTCTGACATTTTCCTTGGAGCTATACTACACACCTCCAAGATGCACATGTGTCTGCCCACCTAGCAAAGGCAGTTTGAAAAGGAATTGTCACCATCTTCCTGTGAAAACTCTGAGGCTGTGTCATAGCAGGGGTGTAAATGCATGAGGGTGAAGAGGGTGCAGAAATGAGCGTGGGTGAGGGAATTATGGAATCATGAATTTTATGGCCAGATAATCCTTGCTCTGGGTGGATTTATTAGCCTCACCAGAGAGTCTCCTACCTATAAATCCTATTCCTCATTTCCCCCTCCTATTTTCACAGGAGCCAGGGACTTATAGTCTGTGCTAGACATGGAAATGCAGGCTTTTTCTGACCACTGTCTGAGGGCAGGCAGAACATTGCAAATACAATATTACATGTTGGTGAAATAAAAGCTCATAGTTATTTTTTCGTGTATGATAGATGAGCAAGTTAAAACCAACATAGTGGAATAATTCCTAATCAAGGAATTAAGACCTTCCTATATTAGATGCAGTGTTAGTAGGATGTCTTAGAATTTATAACTTATCAACATGATTTTTCAGCAAAAAAAGGGCATATTTTAATAGACTTTTTTTTTTTTAAAGCTTACTGCATTTTAGCCCACTTTTTTTTTTTTTTTTTCAGATTGGATACCTCAGAAACCCTTGTTTTCCTTAGAAAATTAATAAGTAATATGTAAGCCTGCTAATGTATTACCTTTGTAACTTTACACTAGGACTGAATACAATATTATAAGAATAGTCTACTTACCATTTTGATGAAGTCCCACTGTTTTGGGATCATCCTATTTCTGTTAGTGGAGAGTACATGATCCTGTATGCCAGGGAGCTAATTACACTACAGGGTAAAAAATTACAAAAATGTTTATTTACAGAGGAGGCATCTCTTCTAAAAAAATAGGAAGTTAGTGGGTTAGTAATAGCCTGGAATATATGGGAATTATGATGTCTGCATGTGTTTGTGCTTTGTGGGTTTTTTTGTGGATTTTTTTTTTTAATGGGAACTCATACTACTATAGAAAAAAAAGTTGTGTCTTGTACCAGGTATTTTCAGTACAGTGTAAAGACAATTATTCTATACAATCTGCATCAAATAAATATATTCAGAGTGTAGTTTTCAGGAAAAAATACAGAGGTGTGTCTCTGTAAAACTCATAACTTTATATCTATGAGGAAAAAAAGAAATATATCTTCACAAGGTCCTCCTGGTTCTCTGGAGAGCCAGCTTATTCTGAAATACATAAATCAGAGAAACGCTGTATAGTTACTGCAATAGTATGGTGTTTTTAAAAGTAATGAGGGGTTGCTACTACCTTTCTTAATAATGGCTTGTTGGTTTTCAACTCATATATGTTTTTGTGTGTGTGTATTTATATAAAAATACAGAAACATATAGAAAAAACAGATATGTAGTGCAAAATATTTCACACTCGAGTACAATAAACAATAAATTACTGTCTAGCATGCAACACAGGAATGTGTAGTTCATGAAGTCATAAACTTCTATTCCATTGCTCCTGCACCATCAAAGAAAATGATGTGACAACACTGGACAAAATTTCTGTATGTGCAATCTATTTGTTCCTTGTGAAAAAAAAAAAACAAAACCAACAAAGCCAAACAAAACCCCACACCAAAAAGCTGACAAACAAAAACTCCAAACAACAAACAAGCCCTTGTAATAGTGTGAATTCTTTTTCCTTAATATTGTAATTACCTAGCTGATGCAGACATCATGCTTTCTATGCTGTCCCTATTGCGTAAATACGAGACCCTCTCTCTGTATCACAGGTTCCATAAACTGTCATTTAGATGTAAACTGGAGGTTACAACAGTGAGATTTTCAGTTCTTTATCTGCAGTGTCATTGAGCATTATCATCATGCAGTATCAAGATAATAGTGAAACTTTAGCTGTGCATGTATTTGGATCTCTCTCTCTCAGTATTGATACCTCTGTATACCTCTGTGGTTTTGTGTGTGTGTGTGTATACACATACATATAAATAGTTGTCTCTATACATTACATATTTATAAAAGTGCAGACTATTGTCTACAATAATGAGGAAATTTATATGCTCAAACAATTAAAAAGGACATCCATTTACATGGACAGAAAAACAGGGAAGCTATTAAAATATCTGGAACGCGTGTATGAGGAAAGGTCTATGAAACAACAAATAGAAAACTTCCTTTTGGAAAGTGAGAACATTTACTTCCTTTATAAGAGAGAAAAAGATGAAAAGTGTATGTTCTGCTTTAGCTCAGGCTGTCTAATCTTTTCATTGAGATACTCCCAGATAATGAGCTTGACAGAAAGAATACATCAAACATTTAAACCAAAATCTACTCACTTGCTCATCACAAACACTTTATAAAAGGGCAGTGCTTTCTTAGCTTTGTACTAACGGTGAAGGACATCTCTCTCTCTCCCGCTCTCTCTCTTCCCCCTCTCCTCTCTCCCCCCTATCCCTCTATCTCACCCCATCTCCCCCTTTTTCTTTTGTTTTTGCTTTCTCTTTGTCTTTCTCTGTCTTCCCATGTGTCAGCACAGCTGCTGACAATATGTCTCTTTTGGTGCTTTTGGGAAGCATTCTGTTGTTTGGTGATGATTTTCTTCCTTCAAGGGATACAGACAGAAACTTAAAGTATGAAAATAATAATAAAACACCCCAAAACCTAAACCCCTCAAATATTTTTCTTCTCTTTATTTCCACTATGTTTTCAATGAAGAAAACCCACCCAAAACAAACCAAAACCCCCCTTCCTAAATCCTCAAAACCTAAGCATATTTTCATACTGTATATTTAATTTAGAAAACACCAAATTCAACTTTAATCATTATCTGACTTACTCCTACAGTCGTCTGACTGACAATATGTGCTTGGTCTAATATATGTTTAGTAGTTGCCACATTCAATTGACTGAATATACATTAAATGGAGAATCGTCTTGAATGATGATTTGGGAAACCATGAAATGACTTAAATACAGTGCGTTCGAAAAAGAGAGGAAATACTAATGAACAGCTAAAATAACCAATTTCTGCTCTTCATGAATGAAAACATATTTTAATTATCACTGCCTTTTTCACCTTTTTTCTCTCCTTTGTTTTGGAATTACCTCCACTCACTTATTTTTCCCCTGTTAAAAAGCAGACAAGGCAAATGGTAACTAAAACCATGAAAAAAAGAGGGGATAAAAGGGAAAATGATTAATAAAAAAAGGGGAGAAATGAAGGTATGGCCTGTTATATATTTTCACATTTGGTAGAAAATCTACTAGGAAAACTTTAGAAAGAACTTTTTGCTGAAAAGAGAGTTTAATTCAAAATACTGCAGCTAGCCATACATTGACAGAATGGAACAGACAGGTCTGTGAGTCTGTACTGTGATAAGGCAATCTTAACTGACTACCATCTGTCTTTCTTGTTAACTTTTTTGAACCCCTAATCCATCTGATTGAATATCAGAGTGCTTCGTGCAGAGCAGGGTTTGTTAATGTGGGCTCCCCTCTGTGGCACAGTTAAGAAGATATTTATTGTTGTTAAGTCCCACATAAACAATTGGCTGCTAGTTAACAAAATGTTGCTTGAAAAATGATGGATTGGAAAAATGTGAAAGTATCTCGGTGTCTGAAATTTAAGGACATGGCAATAATAATATTTGCAATTGGTTCAGTTGCAAAGGTAACACTGTTCAGTAATGTTCTCTGGGCTATGAAATTTGTATGATCCAATGTGAAAACATGCTATTGTTGTTAGTGTGAATGCTATAGGTAGGCATATATATTTTCAAGTGTCTCAATGCACTTTTTAGTCATACAATGAGCTGGCATGTAGGATTCAGTAATACTTTCAAATGCAGTGAGGTCTACCTTAATTGCCTTGCAGCCAAAAGTCTAAACTTATTCTTTTAGAGTGAGCTGGTATTAGCTCATCTCACAAAAACCTTGGCAATAGAGGTTGCTAGATTGTGTCTCAGCTCTGCATGACCTGCATATTTAATTGGTTTGGGAAATGAAAGGTGGCTGCAGCCCCCACTAAGTGGGGAAATCCAGAGAGCACAAAATGCCTGTGCTGTGGGGCCTGCATATATACCAGATGGCTGGGAGGGTCTGTGTGTAAATTGTCTTTCTTGCTACATTTGCCACAATCAGAGAGAGTGATGCTTGTTACTAGTAGAACTAACAAGGGGTGGCAGGCGGACCTCCGTAAGTGCCCCAGGACTTCCTAATGCCTTCCATCCCTGCTCTGAAACAGTCTGGGTTTAATATCAGGGCATGCAGATGGGTGGGTGTCTTTGCAGTTTTGGAAAACAGGAAAGTAAAAAGAAAATTGATGATTGCCTAATTTTTGCTTTTACAGTGGTTTCTTGGAGGAAAAAGAATGAAGTCATTGAAATTTCCATTCCATTTTATAATTCTAATTAAGTGGCAGATACTCTGAGATATTTTTTCTTTCTTCTGAACTCAGAAAAATGAACATAAACATAAAAATCAAGTTGAAGACCAGGTGGGATGCCTATGTTTGTGTCACACCTAGTTTTATTGATATGTAATGGTGGCGAGTTGACCTTGGCTGGCTACCAGATGCACACAACTATCACCCTTCTCACAAGCTGCCAGGCAGCTTTTTTTCCATTTCTTAAATACACCCAGAGGTGGCACCATCTTGGCTGAGGGGCTCAGCTGGGCCCCACTGGCTGTATCCTGCATGGGGCAGCCCCAGCCTCTCCTCACAGAGGCAGCCCTGCAACCAACCCTGCCACCACCTGGGCACCTGCACCCAGGAGAGTAATACATATCAGGTTTGCATTGAAATGCACCAGCCCAGAAGCATAGGTATCCTTCCTTGAACATTTACCATGAATTAATGACAATAATCAAAACCACCATATTGAATAAATATGTTTACTCATTGTTAAAGAAAATTGTTTTCTGAGGGGTGAACACATGAGTTTTTTTCAAATTGTACATAGACATCTCTGTCTAAGTGTAAGTGTTCTTTCACACAGGAGAGAGATTTTCCTGAGATACTGGGGGACATGAAGTAACTCAAAAAAAATCTCAGCTGCAAAGGATGATGCAGTTTGCAGCTTTGACAGTGCAAGGACAAAGGGTTGGAGTTCTGTTCTAATTTTGGGAGAGAAAATTCACTTTTTGAAAAATAATCTTTTCAGCTAGAAGTGATTGAAAGATTGGAATTGCATGCTTATTTGCAATGCTTATGTACCATTAGAGCTAAGGTAAAAAAAGGAAATTAGAACACTGAGCATATTCAGCAGTGGATCAGGAATTTATATTGCATATTAACGCTTACTAGCAAATCAGAGATCTTCTTTTTAATTAGCAACTTATGACTAATTGTTTTTAGTAACAAAAGCAGGAAATTTACAAGTAAAATCAACACTTTGGTTTAGATTCTTGGTTTTATCTTGCTCCTTTTCATATATAAGAAGGGAATTAGTTGCAGTGTTTTCCATGACATACACAAATGAGTACAGTTTCCAAACTGGGATGATGGTCATATGCTTTTTGTATTCCTTTCAGCCATAGTTTTATCCCTTTTGGACACATCATTTTTTTCACAAAAAAACCCGTCAACATTTTTGCCTCAGTCTTC
>VZTV01113124.1:187-33582 GCA_013400875.1 Anhinga rufa | reverse complement strand
TCTGTGATTCTGTGAACATCTGGGAAATTGTTTGTTTTAATAAAGGCCAGTATTTTATTTCTCTGGTGTTTCTGAATTTATCCCTGGTAGGGCCAGATTCATTAGAAATAAGAGCTATATTCTACTTCTGTTTTCCAGTAACGTGTCATATGTAAGCAAAGTGCATTTTCTCGAGGCCTTTTTAAAGGGAAGACACTGACATGACAGCTTTAGGTGGGATCAAAAAATATGTGGGTTTATTTTGTTGGCATTGAACTGTCATGCCCTGAATAGTCTCTGAGTTGCCTACGTATCTCCACTGCCTACACAGGAAATTTCTGCACCTAGTGTTCAAACTACACATGGGATGTTGCCTCTGACACAGTGAAGAGACCCTGAGCTATACTCTAGCAGTATTGGCGTGATATATGACAGACTGATTTTGGGCACCCTCTTTTTGGTTAAGGTACTGCTGTCATAGAGAGGTAGAATGAATTTATGGTTATTTCCTGTTATTAAAGATAGGTCATGTGCTACCTTTTTTATATCTGAGCCATCCCTAGTTGGGGATGGGCAGAAGCAAAGAACATCAGTATCTGGGGAGAGGGAGCAGATCACATTGCTTTGGTGAACCTCCTGCTCAGGTCAATAGGGAAAAGTTTTTCCTCTCTCTGGCTCTTTTTCTTTTTCTCTGTGGTCTTTTTTTTTTTTAATTATTTTTAAATTTTTTTTATTCTGCTGCTGCAGAGTCTGTGAGTTTCAACTTGTATTCCTTCACCAGCCTTAAAGATTGTAGAGAAGGCCAAAGAGATAAGGAAAAGGTTTAAACAATGCTTTGAACTGTAAGTGGAAGCTACCAGAGCTAATAAAAATGAAGATGATTATAAATGTCTGTGGGCTGGTGGTGCAGGGGTACTTGGAGGTGACGTAAGGAAAGTGAAGAAAAAAAAAATGACAGCAGCTACCCAGTCTGTATAGAAATACCCCACATCTAAAGAAGTGTATAGAAATTATATTAAGTTTTTTCAACTATTCTAAAAATGTAGAGAAAAAAGGAACATTCAAAGGTTAAAGCTAGAATACAAGGATTCCTCAAATAAAAGGCTGAGCCAAGCCTTTTGTAAGTCAAGAAAAAGATAAGAAGATGCACAGCAAACCTAGGCAAACTGTACAAAATAAACACTAAAGCACCACTGACTATAGTAATATCTGAAGCAGTGTGGTTCAAAGGAAGCAAAAGGCTAGGGAAGCCAAAGCTAATCTTGAACTTCTAAAATTAAAGGGAAAAAATCAATTTATAGGAAAGTGAAAGGCAAAATAAGGAAGATTACATTTGTAAAAATTGACAAAGAGCATGTTGGTAATTGGCGCGGTGTAATGTGGTGCTGTGGAAGAGCTCCGGGTCTGCTCCCGGTGAGCTGGCACCCCGGCGCAGGGATGGTGGCTCAGGGCTGGGCAGTGGTGCCAGGGTGAAGCAGAGTCCATTTGCACAGGCTGCATCCAGCACAGATGTGGTTCAAGAACTTAAAAATGTCCTAAAGAATAAACAGGACATTTCTGTGAGAATGGCAGCTAGAGAGTTTCATCCCAGGGTAGACAGAATTTTGCTGGTGATTGTGAACAACATGGAGAACCCACCAACTGACCTAGGAAACCACTCATGTAGGGTGTGACACAGTACTTGCAACATCGACTGAGGTGGGATCAATCAGAGTTCCCACTCATTTAGGATCTAGGTAAATAAATATATATATGCCTTGAGAGCTGGAAAATGTGTTTTTCCTTCCTGATTCTGCTCCAAAGTTAATAGGGGCAAATGGCTCTAGATGTTGTCTGTGCTGAAAGGAGCTCTGATGTTCCTCTATCCATTTTAGGAAAGCAAGGCATCACGTTGGCAGGTAATATCAACAGTGAAGCTTCTCAGCCTCTTAGACTACATCTCGTAGAGGACGTTATGCGTGTCTTGGCTAGTAGGTATGCATTTCTCAGATGCCATAATGCTGGGGGGCACCTGCAGCAGGGGAAGAAAATTTTTCCTCATTATTGTGCATATGGCAAAGCACAGACAGTGTGGCACGTGTAGGGGCGTAAAGGAAGATTTCTTTCTTTCTTGTTTGGACAGGCTGTTATTTCCTGGTTGCATTTAATTTTTATAAGGTTTTGAAATTCATTGCGGGCTGTATTTCCTTCTTCTCGACAAGAAGTCCCAGGCTATGTTATTCCTTGTGGTACATACATTGCTCACCAAGACTATGACAGTATGTTTTGATCACCCACTTTGCTCACAGTTATGCCACCCCCTTGCAGAGGCAACAGGGTGAGACAGGGTATGGGGAACTGCTTTTAAGCCAGGGCACGTGGGCATCTTCAGGGTCTGCACGGGGAGAGGAGAGGGAAGACCATGGGGATGGGAGGCACGTGGCACAGAGCTGGGTGGTTTAACTTTTACTGCAGATCCTGTAATGAGGAAGAGAGGGCAGCCGGGATGTTGGTTTCAGAAGTGATAGTAGGACTTTATTAGGGTCCAAAGTGCACTGTACTGTGTCTAGTGATTTGGAAAGTTATTGAACAAATAAAACCAACTAATAAATTCGCCAGAAAAGACAAAGCAGGTGGGAGGACAGCTGGTCAAGTAATCTTTTTTTTTCCTTTTTTTTTTTCCTTTTTCCTTGGTCTACCTTGCTTTGTTGTATGCATTTCAGAAGTTAATTATTTTATCTACTTTGCAAAGCTCAGTGGAAGATGTTTATAATACGATCCATTTCACACTTTCAGCCAACTCAGGGCCATGGTACATACATACATTACTAAAAGCGGTCACTCTTCAGATGCCCCAAAACTTTATTTGGAACTAACTGTAATATTATATGTAGCTATGACAATGCTCAGTAGTGCTTGACTACTAGAAATGTAGAGTAAGCTGGGAGTGAGAAATAAAAGAAGAAACATGCCAAGCAGTAATACCAAGCAGAACAATATGAGAAGAAATCGATATTTCCCATTTGTGCAGCTCCCACATAGGGAAGGAATGTCAGTGATTTTCTCAGTTATTGTGAAAAGCATAAAAATAATAATTGCTGCAGAAAGGAAAGCATTTAAAAGAAGTCAATGGGGAAATTTGCAATGATGGAAAAAAACAGGCTTCAAGTCGCTCATTTCAGCTCCGTAGGTGATCTGTAGCCAGAACACATTGGAAAAGAGGCTGCCATGCTACTTGTTCATCTTGCAGGTCCCTGACTCTGTCACCAACTAAGTCCAAGCTCATTTCTTCCTTAAGATTGCATGATCAAAGTATGAACCATTTTAGCAAGTTTAATGTAGTGACAAGGGAACATTTCCCACCACGGGTTAGGTGCAATGCTTTCCCAGTGAATTTAAAGGATGATAGTACCAGGGACTGTACAAGAGTTAGAAATCAAGGGGGTTTGGGGCTTTGCTAAACTATATGCATTTCCTCCTGGATTTCAATCATAAATAAGTAGAATATGGAATCTGTATAGTTAAGAACTTCCAAGAAAGCACTCAGCACAAAAGTATTCTCCTAAGAGGAATAATGCAACAGCTTTGTAGAAACCACTGGTAGAGTTTCAGTACAGTAGTGGTTACAGGCATTAGCAGATGAGCTGCAGTTAGAAGACAGCAAACAATCCAGTGATCTTTGCAACTGAGTACATCTTTAGATCTTTTACATTATGGAAAGCTGAAAGGAATATGAGCATTTAGCATTCCAGATCACCTTTGAAAATTTCTGCTTTTGTTAAAATACAGCAGGAAAGTAAACAATCAGAAAAAATCACCTCATTTATAGCTTGTTGATCACACAGTGAAAATATTTGATGATAGAAGTATGAATGCAACCTGGGGGCAGAGGAAAAATTACCCAAGAGAAATGCAGCAAGAGCAAATATTACACTTCCATAGCTTGTTCTCATTTGCATTTCTGTCCAAGACACATGTGAGTTCAAAAAGTTTGAAGCTTGTCTAGTCACACCTTTCTTTACTCTATATCCAGAAATTCCTAAAGATGCTCATTGGGTCATGTGAATAGTGAGGAAAAAATATACCCAGGTGCAGATTTCTTAAAGTTTGATCAGAGAATGAAGAAAATGGGGACATGAGAGTTCTAGAAAGCATTTTGTCCCTGCCATGCTGCTTTTGGCTTTTGCGGATTCATGATTACATGGAACCATCTGCAAAGACTGTAATAAGTAGTATACTGCTTTTGCAGTATAAACTGTTTCTTGTTAGATTAGAAATAAGTTATCCAACATCCTGCCTTAGCCACCTTTGCAACATGAAAAGCATTATAAAGTGTCTACTTTCTCAGAAGAATTGCACAAACTATTCAGGCTGTATTTAGAGTTTAAAAAAAAAATTGAAAGCACTTGTAATGGAAATTAGTTTATTTTTTTCCTCTGCTCCTGGAAGGGCTGTTTGGAAGCACAGCAATCTTGCACAGACATTCTTGGCAGAGATAGGGGTGGTTAAAGAAATCAAGTTCTTACATCCTGAACTATTACTGAAGTAACACTAATAGTCTGTATGAGTGAATGGTTCTTCTAATAGTCTTATTAATAAAAAAAAAAAAGTATTTCACTTCATTTGCATAAAACCTTACTACTTTTATGTCAAACAGGAGTCTGGGGAAAGGGATGCTCTGAGCAGTAGACAGGACAGAAGAAAGCCTATTGCACTTAATGACAGCTCTCTGCCTACCCTTGCAGGCATCTCTTGTCATGTGCTTCCAAAGACACTGGCTGCGAGCAGAGCTGCTGAACACATTGCTGTGGTCTACTCTTAAAGTAACTGCACAACTGATGACAGGGATAAAGGTGCCATTAATTTTCCTTTAAATATGGGAATGTCTTTTTGCACCTTTTGCATGGAAGCAAAATACACAGACTCTTGTTGGCTTTCTCAAGTACAGGAATGCAACGTTGATCTTATGCTCTTGCCCAGGGTTGTTTATGCACAGTGACAGGCTTCAGTAGTGCCAGTGTTAGGCTGATTTCTGCCAAAATTAAGGCAATCTGATCTGCATGCAGACAATGAAGCCAAATTAGGTCTGCTGTGTTTTTCTGCATCCATTCTGGATGTAACCCACAGTAATAGCTTTTGTTTTGTTTTGTTTTGTTTTTTGTCAACCATGTACCAGTATTAAATTTCTGGGAAAGTGCTATTAGTATAAAGACAACCACATTCATGTAATTGCAGAAGATGCACAGGTTACCAGTGTATCCCTTCAAGTAATAAATGGAATAATTAAGGAGGGCAGTCACAAAAAGAAGCTGCAGGGAAGGACTTGTCTCTGGGAACGTGACTCTGAGGCTCTCCGCAGGCTTGGAGAGCTTTGGCTGGCTGCCACTTCCCCTCCTCTGCAATTTGGTTAAGTGCTAACACCACCTGAGAGGGTGTTTGGGCTGTTTCTGAAAAGAGTGGGCTCCTAATACATGGGAAGGTGTCTGTGCTGAGACCTGGCCCCGACCCGGGAGGTGGAAGTGCTGCTGGTGGGAGTTTTTGGCGGATGTTCCCTTGCCTGGGCCTGGCCTTTCTGCTCTCAACACTGCAGTGTCAAGGTTGTGTTGTTATGACATCATCTAGAGATTAAAGATGAATTGTGGCAAGACTTGTAAAAATACGTGGTAAGAAACAGCTTCCTGAAGAACTTGATTCTAAATAAGAAAAACTGATGAAGAGTAAGAAAGGACACGGAGGGACAAAGCCTTGCAAAAGGTCTCACAGCAGGGTCGGTGGCAGAGCTGGCAATTAGAGCTGGTCAGAAAAGTCAATCTTTTTCCCAGGGAATGTTCTCCTTGAAGGCAAAAAGTGAAATTACAAGAGCTTTCAAAGAGCTTACTGGAAGCTAAACAGCCTGACTCTTTGCCTCCTCAGCTCTTTGTGGTCTCTCGGCTGTTGGAGAGGTATCCAAACCTTGATTAGGAACAAAACATCCCAGTCTGTTGCTTAAAATTGTAGCAAAAAGCATATGGCGGGAACACTTAGAGCATTGCTGTTTATCAAGCAAATCTCTTCACAGATGTTAAGAGTACTCACTGAACACTCAATATATTGACTGCTGCGTTTAGTAAATCATATATGTTAGCTGGCTAAATGCATATTTTATTATAGATGAAGAATTATTTTCTTGCTGGGAACTGACTGGCTGTAAGGCAAGTGAGATTCCGTTCCTAGGGGCTTCAGTTGAAGATCTTCAACACAACTGGAGTTAGCACCACCCAGAAGCATAAGAACTAAACCAGCCACATACAGTGACACCAGAGTCAAGGACTTCCCTACCTGATGTTCAATAAGTTAGTCAGAAGAGTTAGAACAAAAGCTTTCCAGAGTGGAAGAGCAAGACAATTCACTAAAATCCAGGAGATGTGCCTCCATATAGGGTGAGCAGATTTTACCCACCAGAGCTACATCGGCCTGGGACTTTTTCCATAGCTGTGCCTGCCTAAGGACCTTGCTAACTGTGCTTAACTCCTGAGGCCAGACTGCTCTCCTGCTCTAAGCAACCCCCTATTTCCAGCGTTTCTGCCACATTACCCCAGCTGCAATCATCTGACGTGCAGGAAGCCTTGCTGCAGCTACCCACTGCTGCTTCATTACAGCAGACCTTGTCCAAGAGCCCACCCCACTTGTAGCCAACCCAGTAGCCAGCCCTTTTTGCCAGAGTATTGCTGACAATTCCTCACTCACAGCCCACAGAAGCACCTCTTGCAGCCGTGCCTGATGCTGTGCTTCAGACAGTTTAGGAACCAGCTTTAAATGCCCACTACAAACATGAGGTGCTCCTGGATGGAGTTTGTAACTTATTCTCAGCTTCCCAAAGCTGTTGCAATAGATGCATTCCCTTCTGTGAGGGGACTCTGTCCTTTGGAGGTTTTAGGAGGCACTGTTCTCTGCTGTATTACCAAAGGCTGAGTTCCCCAGGTTGTCCTAGGCTAACATCTGCCTATGTTAAACAATGATTTAACTTTATATTTTGCTCAGGCATATAGAAGCATAACCCTGTAAAAAAGTACAGTAATTCTATCAAAGGTATATTTCAGCTTTTTTTCTTTTTATCTTTTTGTCTTCTGAGAAGGCTATTAAAAATCAGTGGTTCTGCTTTAAATTTAAGCTTTTAAAAGTGTCTAGTTTGTTGATACATTGTTTGATAACTGAGATATTTCTGTTAAGGAAGCCAGTGAAAATATTCTTCAGGATGATGTTTCAGGCACATCTTTCAGCATTATGTTGCACCTTATGCTAGGCTGTAAAATGATTTTGAATTAAAACCACGTTCTGAGTAGCAAAAAGTATGCTTTTTTTTTTCCTTTGTCTTTTCTCTTGAACATGCTTTGCTGCAAAGTCTGTTTACCGGTCAGGTCACTTCATAAAACTTTATGCCCGCTTTTCAAAGAGTTTGTAATGGTTTTCATTGGAAAGCAGAAAAGTTTGCCCACTATCTTTGGTTCTTAGAAGACCAAGCGGTAACTTACCTATTCGCTGAGGAAGAAGTCCTTGGGAATTTTTGTTTTCCTTCCGGTGCCCATCCTTGTTTTTCAGTGTTTGATGGACAGCTGTTCTTGGCCATCTGTTGCAGTCTGGGGTGCTGCTTGAGCACATATGGATTAAGATATGGTACTTTGGATTCTGTGGTTTGAATATGAGGCTGGTGCTGAGCTCACGAGAGCTGCCTCCAGCAGAGCCTTAAGTGCATGGCTGGTGGTTCAGAGCTGGGAGTGAAACTTGGATGGATGCAGCTGGCAAAGGTAACATCCCTATCTGGACCAGTTCAATGGGCTTTCTAGACTTGGGGCAAACACTTCATTTAACCAAGATTTCTTTCTACAACATGCATGTATATATGCTCTGTCACAGAAAACCTGCCTTGTGGTAGCATAAACAGTGTTGCTAGGTCTAGATTTCTAGGCTGATATTTGCATTTGATTTGGAGGAACAAATAAACTGCCTCATATTTAGAGCAGTAGCAAGCAGAGGCTATTTGCTTGTCTCAAGAAACACTAGGCAGAGCTGCTGTCTCCTATGCCTGTTTTGGCCAGCTCTCTCTGCCCCAGGTGCTGGAAAAACCTTCATGTGGTCTAAAACTGCTGCCCTAGATAGGGAATGTGTTATACGGTTTTCAGTACTTGCCTTCTTTTTAGTGTTCTGTAAGGATGATTTGCACTTCACTGAGTTGCTTATGCTTTGGCAAGGGTTGCGGGGATTTCTGAAGAAGGACTGTCTTTCCTAAAACACTACTGTTGCTCAGGATTGACTACAGACTCTAATCACAAACTGGGTCAGGTTAATCTGGCTGAGCTCTTCTCAGTATATTGCCTTAACGGCAAGGAGGTGGTTCTCCTTTCTTGTTAGATCTTTTTTGTTACTTGGGTTCTGGCACCTCAATAGCTTGCCCTGAGAAGCAAAGCAGTGGCCGCCACTGCTGAAAGACAACTTTCTTGGATTTTAGAAAAGTTCAGAGAAATGCTAAAGCTATGAAGAAGAATTATTTTAAAATCAATGAGTCAGGCAGAATAATTGGCATAAATACAGTCAGTGTTTACAGCCATATTCATACGCAGAAGTTATTTTGAGTCACTGCGGTATAAATAACAATGGCATAACTAAAATGTTAACATTTTTTTCTGTGTTCTCCAACTTATTTTCCATCTTGATTGCTACACTTCAGATCAGGGCAAGTAAAGCCGTATGGGAAAAACAGACAACAGTGTTTTATGACTGAGAAATGCAATGCAAATATCTGGGATTCAGACTAAAACGTAGTTTAGCTTTGAACTTTGGGCCCAGGGTAAACTAGCTGGCGCTGAGCTTCCTGCTTCAGTGTCTTGATTAGTGCTCAGGTTTGCACCAGATCTGTTAGATGAGGCTTGGCATTTCTAAACTACTGTGCAGGTAGGACAGTTCACTTTGCTACTCTTCTGTAAATGAATGGGAACACAAATAGCAGCAGGAAATGGATGGGACTGCAGTACCAAGTCAGCACACAAAAGGAGAAAATTGCATGTCCTTTCAGCTTCTTACCTCTGCGTGCCTCCATTTAAATAACACAGGTTCAGCCTTGGGAACTTGAATGTGTCATCTGGCCAGGCCAATTACTGCACCTTTTGAGTTATAAGGAAAGGTGTGATGTTCAAGCCCGTTCTCCAGGCATGCTCAGGGACTTTATTACTCAGTTTACAGTAAGATCCTGAGTTACTGGATGAGCTGTGTTTTATTGTGAGTATTGAAGAGGCTGTTAAAACTAGACAGAAAGGAAAAGCCTTGTTCAGCCTAGTTATGATCTCTTTAAATTACCTTTGCAAATGCCCAGACCTAGGGGTAGCTGGAGGCCAGTCTGACCCTCTGCAGGCATTAGAGCAGCCTCAGGGCTGCCCTGCATCCTGCCTGGTGCAGTCAGCTCTGCCCCACTGGTGCTGGGGACCACCATGGTGGTACCTGGCCTCCGCTCAGGTGCTAGTCCAGCCTAGTTTCTCCCTACCCTGAGAGACTGATTGCTTGCTTTTTTTTTTTTTTATTTTCCTGTGTTATTGAAGTGAGTGGGCTCAGGACCCAAAGGGTAGGACACCATTCCAAAGATAATACCTAATATTTAGGATGTGCAGATATTCTTAAGCCACACCATATGGTTGCTGTAGAATATGCTTTTTGAAGTTTAGTTGTGGGTTTGTTGTTTTGTTGTGTTTTTTTTTTCACTCAAGATGGTGGTGTTGATACAAAGAAACCCCAAACTCTGTCACAAGAATAGTATCGAAAACAGGAATCCCTAGGCAGGAATGGTATAGATAACAGGAACTACCAGGAATCCTATTGTCTGCAAGAGGCAAATATCTAGTTAAAACAAGCCAAAGGTGAAAAGTACACAGTGAAGAAGACTACAAGCCTTCATCCAGAAGACCCCCACGGACGACCACCAGATGATGGCGCGCAAGCGCCAGGAGGAGGAGACTTGTGATAATGAGTTCCTAGAAATAATTGTAATAACCCAACCCATACTAATGAATATGTATGCCTTGTATAACAAATAGATGCTTGCTTTGTGATTTGGTGTGCAAGTTAGGAGGAAAGATCCCCCTTGCACCCAGCGCTGTAATAAATATACCTGCTTTATAACTCTCCAGGAGTTGTAGTTTGTTTCCGCACGTCAGTGTTCACCTGAAAAAGTAAATAAAAAAATTTAACTGTATCTGTTTCCCAGCTAGTGTAAACATTCTTTTCCCCAGTTCTCTAATTCCCTACTGTTCTCTTCTCACCAACAATTTTTGTACCTCCTATTTTATCTTCTGCTAAAACCCTGCAACTCGGACATATTTCATGTTACTGTTTCCTTCCCTGTGTTTCACAGAGAGTTTAGATTCAAATACCTAAATCATAGATGATGAGACCTTGCTGTGACAGGTGCTGGAAGGAACCCTCTTCCCAGGTGTTTTCCAGGCTTTGCAGTCCAGTGCCATCAGGGCTCTGCTCTGTTCTCCTGTTGTGCAGTTCCTTATTGTTTTGCTTTAGCTGGAAATAAAAAAAATTCCGAAAGCGGTCAGCCAACCTCCTTGTGGGGTGGAGTGCGGCCATCTCAACTGAGGTGATGGAGATCAAGAAGCAAAGCATGGGATAAGAGACGGCAGGTTGGAAGAAAAAAGTACAGGATTAGGCATCACACTTTCAGAAGAGTCTGGGGGAAGAGTCGTTATGAAAATAATGGAAATTACTCCATGTGCTCATGGCTTGGATGCTGTGTTGCCCTGGCATGTTAATCCCAAACTGCCTCCTATTGCTAGCGTAAAGGACACACATTGGATTTAAGTGATGGTCAGCCAAGATTCATCAAAGCATATAAATGATTAACCAGTAGGGTTCAATCCATGCCAATACACCACAGATTACAGCCAGATTAGTTCTTCATAGCAGACTGGATCCTACAGTAAAACTTCCCATCCTCATGTGTACCTGCTGTCTAGTGCTGTGAATGGAACATTTCCTGCTCCAGATCGAGGGAAGATGTTATCAGCTGGCTCTTTAACCAGCAGCACAGTTTTTCTAGGGTTTAATTGCCTTGGCTGCCTGGCCAGCCTGTCTGACTGTCAGCTCGGGCAGAGGGAGTGCTTCACCAGGTCTTTTATTTATTTAGCTGTTAGATACATCGTGCTCTTCTTTTATTACCTGTCACATCTTGCCCCTTCTTACTTTACGAGGAGCCCATTCCACAGCAGGGCCCCAGGCTCTCTGGCAGGAAGATGGAGGTTTTGCTCCGTACAGCAGTCAGGAGAACAGTAGGAGCGTGGCATATGTTTGGCATTTCTTTCTTTTCTCCCACTGTCTGCATAAATAATATCTTGAAAATCACCGGGCAAGAGCACAAGAGCCCAGTTAAGCATCTCAGTGATTTAAAAGATAGTAAGGCAAAACACAAGTACTCATAGCTTAAGTAAATTGCACCTGTAAACTTCTTGAGGATGAATTGCGCTGGGGACACTGAACTAACAATCAGCAAGGAGTACCAATGCCTATACCTGTGCTCTTTCATTCATGGGTATTTTTAAAACAGTGGCAAATCTTTTCAGAAATCAACATAGGTAAGCAAAGGGTATTTCAGTATCGCAACTGATAGTTGAAAGTAAAAATCACCAGGAAATACCTTTACGTATCTAGCAAGTATGTCAAAATGTGGTCCAAGTTGCAGACCCAGCATCAGCAGAAGCCACATCATTGACTGGAGTGCTGCTCTCACTAGAAAGAAAATTATGGACAAATTAACAGCTGAGGGGCACTCTGCAGAGCCGCTGACCTAGCAGAGTCCTAATTGAAAATGTTACCAAGTTAAAGTGTTTGATGACTAATTTTTCATGTGTGTAAGTGGCTGCGTATGGAGCAAACCAGTGGAGAAGCTGGCAGCCAGCGTTAGACTCTGTGGGTTGCATTCACCTGCCTGCGAATGCCCGAAGGGCGGGTGGAAAGCTATTGAGAGAGTCTCTGTTGCTGCTGGGAGGGAAAGCACTTCCAAAGCTCAAACTGTTTACTTCAAATTATTCTATTTTGGGTGCTGATTAAGTTTTGTTTGGTTTGTTGTTTGTTTTTTTTTTCTTCAGGAAGGAATAAAAGTATGTAGACAACCCATTCAGATGGAGAAACCTATATTTAGACAAATGAATCGCAACCTATGTACCCACAGCTCCCCTGAAAACAATGCCAATTATCAGCTCCTGGGGATTTGAGCCTTTGTTTGACATTTAAGGGAGAAAAAATACCCGCAGGCATTTAACTCAGAAGAATGCTGGACAAATTCGTGTATCAGGAAATATCCTCACTATCACAATTTGGCTAACTAAAAGTGAAATGTTTTATAGAAAACTTTAATGATTAACATTCAGAATAGGCAATATTTGGTCCTGGATTATTGATAAACCTAAAATTTCTAACTGTGTGACTATCCACAGTTATACCTAGAGGTATTTCATCTTTGGGAAAGGGGAAGCTGTAATTTTTCAGTGGGACAGCATTTTCTTCAAGCTCTGGTGGGTCATGAGTTCTGAGAAAGTAAAAGCTACAGCAGCAAGTTTGAGAGATGTTTTAAATTTTCTATACCTCTGAGCACAGTACAGCATGGCTTATTTTAATTAAAGTCTGGTTTGCAGTTGGAAAGATAGAAGAAATGGTCTCCATAAAATTTTTTAAGACTCTCTAAAAAGTGTCTTGTATAGAGTTTTTTCCTTCCTGTAAAATAAGTCTCATATGTAGAATATATGGCAATCTCATATAAAAAGGTTTTATTGGCACTTGTAATTACTTTCATAACTTATTTGTGAGTTCACTGCTCATGAGTAATTTGGTCATCCAAAATACAGGCCAATAAAACCTTTATCTCAAACCATACTGTCATGTCTTTTATACTTTGGGTGGGTAGATAGCAGAGGCATACCAGAAGCATGTTGCAGATTCTTTAAGGGAAGAATTAAAATAGTATATAAGTTCAGCTGTGATGAAAAGAAGCTGATAAAAACCACCAAGACAAAAGCAAATGTGTTCTGGTTTTGACCTGATAAAGTTGACATGACTTTTTAAGGTGTCTAGGTTTATATGTACTTATGGATCAGAAGCTGGTGCTCATGATTTTTGCCACTTATTCTTGCAGGTCTCCCTTCTTTCTGCTGCCTTTTTTTTTTACCCAAGAAGTAGGGGGACAGATATTCTCATATAGATAGAGCTGCATTATGCTGGACTTTTTTATGGCCTCTGAAGGTGTTCAGGAGGGAACACTTTCATGCAGTTGGAACATGGTTCGGATGTAAATCTATCATCAGCTGTCTGCACACAGAGAAAGCAATCTCTTATCAATCTAGTTTGACACGATTCCCTATTTTTAGCTCTGTGGTACAGTATCATATGACTAAGTGCCCCGAGGGTATCTGCAGCTCCCACAAAAGAGGATGACTCCCACCTCCGGAAGGCAGGCTCATATTTGTTATGCTACTCAAGAAGTATAATGAACTCCTGACTAACATGACATTTTATAACCAAGAGAGCTTTTAGGTACCTGAGCTCGAGATAACGTACTGATTACAACTTACTTAATTTCTCTACCACTTTAAATCAGTGGTGTGAAATTTATCACCTTTGAGCCTGTTTTTCTATCAGACTACTTATGGTTTATATGTCCCTTCCTTGCAGTATATGAAGATCTATGCTTATAAACTCTTCTCTAACTTTTTTTTTTAAAGTGCCGTGGCTGCCTCCCCTGCCTGCCAGCCCCTACCCATTTCTCAGGCAAAGGCTGTTCCTTCTGACATGTTCCTTCTGATCATGCACCTGGTGATTTTGTAATACGAATATTGACCCTTTAGCGGCTTGGCAGAGAGCTGGCCTCCCCATGAAAATGCAATACCAGGGAATGTGGTACTTACTGACTGCCATAAGTAAGGCTGGTAGAGGTACAAAGGGGAAGGGCTTGCTTTGGCATGAGTGGTGTAAAGAGGGCTGGTTATAGAGGGACTTTTGCAGGGTGGCAAGGTCTTCCTTCCCAGTTAAATGAAGGAAACTTTTAACTCTGAGTAAAGGAGAGAGAATTTTTTCTTAACGAGCTGAATTGTTCTGCCTCTTTTATTTGCTATGGAGCAAAACCAGACCTAAAGCTGCTCTCTTGGAGTGACTGGGATTCACCATCCCATACAGTGAAGCAGGGCCAGGCTGCAGAGGGAATAAAAAGGAGGGGTGACAGGGTGGAAATATGTATGTGTAAGGACTTAATGCAGTAAGCGAGACCGGTTCACAGATTTTCTGGTAATTATGACAAGAGGGTAGCTTTAGGGTCACCTAGCCCGACAAGACTGCAGTTCTTGATTGAAGACAAGCCCTGCAGTGACTATGCCCTCAATTAACAAAAATATTAAGGATTTTTGCCAGCTCAAATACTTTAATGCTACTTCAGTAACCCAGGAGAGTTACAGAAAACCCCTGGCTCAGTAAAGCGGGTACCTCGGTCTCTGTAAGACTCTCCCAGTATTCAGACTGGCAGTTCCAACTCATAATGCAGTGTTGTCCATTGAGCCCCAAATGCACGTGTGATGATTGGAGAGGTCTGTAAGTTAGGCCTGTTTTCTGGATATTCTAGGTATTGAAAATGCTGTCTGGTATTTACAAGCGTGTTAAATTGGGCTCATTTTATTTAAACGATTTTTCAGCAGAGAAGACCCTGTCATCTATGGTTCCTTGCATTATTATACAAATATGCACACACATCTACTGTTCCTATTCCTTTTTTTTTTTCCACAGATCTATCATTAACCTTTGTCATTTACAGTGGTTATAGCAGAGACGGTGTACATCATACCCCGATTTTACTGCAACCTGAAACATGAAATAAAATTGTATACCGGGCAGTCTGCATATGTATGCACACCATAACTTCCTATGAATTAAAACTCAGACAGACATAGGTATTAATGTTAACTATTCTTTAAGATAGGATTTTAAGGGACTGTTTAATTTATGTTGTTTACTTTTGATTCTCTCTGCTAAGGAATAGTGTGCATCCTTCATGCCTGCATGTCGTTACGGCTAGTGCCACTGCACTTAACAAGGTAGGAGGTCCCATCAATTATATTTTTTTTAATGCATCCGCACGAATGCTGTAGCACTCAGACTTTTACACCCTGCTGCTAGCATAGGAAGTTGATCGTCAGTCCTCCAACTGTACAAGTGTTGTTTGCAGGTTAAAATGACTATGAACTAATTATATCTTTCTGGAGGATGGGGGCAGTGGGTAAAAATGTCTAGAACACAAACTTGTGACAGCACTCTGCTGTCTGCAACAAAGGTTATTAATTTTCACCTTCTTGCTTTTCCTGTGTACCTCTTCTAAAGGTCAGTAATGAGGGTACTACTTACAACAGCAAAGCAGCTGTCCTGTTCATTTTGTTGCATATGTTATGTATATGTGAGTTTCCCTGGAATCTCCTGGTGGTGTCCTGGGCAGAGATCATACACAGGTTTACCCCAGAGCAAACCTCAGCCTTCATTTCCTACCACTTTCCCCCCCTCCTTACTGGCAATGAAACACTTCTCTAAATAATATTAAGATTCTATCCACAGGGAGAAGTAGTTGCAGGTGCCTTGTCTAATGGCTTCTCTACGTGACAAAGCCTAGCATGTAAATGAACCATAATTTGTTCTTCTGCATCTAAGTCTGGACTACTTTAAATTGAATCAGTACCCAAGTTCCTCTTAGCAAAACTCCCTCTTTATTTACAGTTTTGCTTCAAGGTATGCCTAGAAAAGCCTACAGGCTAGGCAGCTGGATCCCAAGAAGTATCAAGATCTATAAACCCCACAAAAATACTTATTTCCCCTTCAGATCCTGCTCTGAGAAATCTCAGACCACATTTACAGGACCAGATCCTGTCTGAACGGAAGAACTTCCGTGTGGTGGCTCACACAAGCCATGCGAGACCTCCATGGAGAGCCTTCCTCTGTCAGAGGCAATCTGGGCTGCTGCTTCCCCGCCTACATGTAAACTCTTCTACCATTCATCTCTGTAAAAATCTACACCAAAGACTTCTCAATTTTGTCCATTGAAGCGCTTTTATTTTGTGTGATGGTAATGAATATTACATAGGTCAGGCATATGAAAGTGTGAATGTCACCGCATAGACGAGTACGCTTGTCAGGGCATGCAATGAGTAGTTCCTCTGCTGGTGGGACATCTCGGCATCCACAAACGCTAAATGGTCAGGGTGAAATTAGGTATTATTAAATTGTTTTTCTGAAAATAACCCCGTTCACTAAGGAATGCTTAGTCCTTTCTGAAAATTAGGCTTAGCTCACTACCTAAATCGTTACTGAAAAGGAGTACTTGCTGTTTTAAAACACAGCTTCATGAAAAAGATGCACTGAGACATATTAAGATACTGGAAAAACTAACTAGATAGTTTATATTGTCACCCTGAGTAGGTTATTACGCATACTTCAGTGGTGTAAGGAGACTAGTTCTTTCAGTGTTTGATATAAACCATATTTATTTATTATCAATCACATCTGTGAAGAGAACAATATCCTCCTCCTTTATACATGTGGCTATGTTTGGCTGTAGTCTGCACACGGTGAATCATGGTTGTGGTAGCAATAAAGTTTATTGTCAACAACTCATTACAGAATTGAAGTTTCTCTTCTGGAAATTCTGCAAGTTTATGCATATTCTTCAGCTGTTACAAATGCTTCTCAGCTGGTGTGCAAATCATTGGTAAAAGTGATGACTGGAAAATGTGGAACTTTCTGTAAAAACTTCAGCTGAAAATATTTTTTGTTTTCAGCTGCAAATCAAAACCTGACATATTCCTGTTTCAAATGAAATAATATTTAATTCTGAATTACCACCACATTTCCTCTGGGGAGATGATTTAGGTGTCTTGTGTTTCTTTCTGCCATTCTCAGGTTCTGTCTTCAATGATGCATCATGATTTTTCTCTTGTGATGGGACTTAGTGGAGTGTGGTGCTAGATGTATGAATGTAATTTAATGGCAGATAAAGAAGAGAAAGAAGGAAAAGACACATACATTTTCCGTGAAGTATTGATTTTTTTTTCAGATTGAGATATTTTGCTATTTGTTATTTTGATAAGAAAGTGAACTTTACCAAAGCAAGCAACATCTTATAGCTTAAAAAAAAAAAAAGTGCTCAGTTAAAAACTCAATATAAAAAATATTGACCTATCACAGTGAACAAGAACACTGAGCTGTAAAACTACTGTCAGTATGCAGAACACATCTTTTGGTTATAATACATATGTATGAGAAAATTATCCTTGAGAGGCATATAGTGAAGAAATCTTGATTGCTTTCTGGTGTTATTTATATATTTAAATTAGGTAGAATTTTAAAATTAGTTTATGCAGAAAACAAAGGGGATATTTAGGACATACCAAAATGTTATGATAATACCCTTATTACTATAAATTACTGTGCTGAAAATCTGACACAACTCAACAGAAGTCACTTAATTTACACCAGTATGAAAAAGATGAGAAACAAGACATTATCATTTTTTTAATACTTTTGATACAATGAAGAGATCATCTCTTAAATCTAATTGGCTTGGATAGAAATGTTCTTACAGCAGGCTGAAAAAAAGATCTTTGGTCCACTGTCAACCTGTATTGTTGGCTCTGACGTCTTGAATAGAGAGAAGTCATTCAGGGCTGACTGTCTTTCAATTTAATGGAAAAAAAAAATCTCGGAGTGTGGTGGGTGCTAGAGAGGGATCCAAAATGGGCCCTGTGCCTCCAGGCCAAGAGTCCTCTGAAAAGCAAGTTGTGCAAAAACTGAGATAAATGGAGAGAACGTTTGCTTTGCCAGACCCTGAGAGGAAATCCTTTATTGTACCTATTACAGAACGGTAGCTACAATGATGTGATTTTATTTTTTCCAGTGTATATTTGATATTGCTACTTGTTTAACTCTTTCTTATGCTGCACTTTCTCCTCTCACTTACATGAATTCAGTCATTTCAGGAGGGTTTTTTGGAAATCTTGAATCATAATTAAGTGAATTGATTTATACATAGCACTCGTAATTATATTCAGGTGAATGAAAGAAGGGCTTAGAAAGGACTTTCAAAGTGCCACTTAACTGTAGGGTATAGGCACTGGATGATGACTTATGCATTGCTGAATAAATCAGTCTGCTACACTATAAAATCAATTTTGCTTCATGTTGTTCATAAAACAATTAATAGAAACAAGCTGATTACAAAACTATAAAATCAATTTTGGCTCCTGTTGTTTCATAAAGCAATTAATACGAACAATCTGACTTGAAACATCTGCTGTGGTATAAGCCGCTGGATCATTAGCCTTAAAAATGCCAACAAGTCTCTGACGACTTAACCTGAATTGCCAGGCGAAGTAGCACAAGAGATGACGTTTTAGCTATTGATGTTTTTATAGGCTAATGAAAGCATGTAGCAAAAATGATGGTCACGATCAAAGTGAGCTCTGTCACTTCTGCTCCACCTGCCCCTGCCGAACAGGGGCCAGTCCCCTCCACGGAGGGCAACATCTCTGCCGTGCCGCAGGCTCCTGGCTTGAAGCCGAAGCTCTGCCTGAGAGTCTCTGCCTTGGGCTCTGTAGCTTGAAGCTCTCCTTGGAGATTTAGCTCATAATTTCTTATTTCTGAACAACCTAGACAATGTTTAAATAATTTCTTTAGGCTGTGTTAGCAGAGGTAATATTTGAAGGAAGAAAGTATCCTTGCTTTACAAGAGTTAAATGGACACAAATCAGGAAAAGGAATTCAGAAGGATTCGTGGGCACAGAATAGAAATGCTTACGGAAGGCTAAGACAGTGGTAAACAAAAATAATGAAATATTTAATTTCAGACAGATCTAATTTTGTTTTTTCTCAGCCATAGCCGTGACTCATTAACAGACAGTTTCTGTAGGAGGGTAACATGTAGGATATACATCTAACAGACTGTAAATGGAAAATTCTTGGAGGAAGAGCGCTGAGTGAAACTTTGTGTGAAACTTTTCAGCAAAATATGCAAATTTGACAACAGTAAAATGTTTTGCTAATATGTGTTGACTTCAGTGATTTTTTTTCAATTTCTGAAAGATTCAAAACTCCAGTTTCAGCACTTCTTAAAAGAATATATCGACTTATGGGTTTTATTGGACTTATTACTACAAGTATTTTCTCATATAATTTTAAAATATGTAAAGTAAAAAAAATAATAGAAAACAGCTCAATGTTATGATATTATTTTAGCTTTTGCAACTACAAATTTGGCAGAGATATAAAAAATATTTTTTTCTCTGTGGTCTAGTTTGTGTCACATTTGGTAGGTGCCTACAGACGCTGCCAAATTATATTTGTTACTCTAGGAACCAATATAATAGTAATAATTAATCATACAAATAGAAAAATAAAGTTTCCATGGAAAATGCTGATAGGAAAGGAGTACCATGCCTGACTTTGTGTAGTGTATGTTGATACCACATCATAAAAATCTCATCAAGAGTAAAAATCATCGGTAAGTGAGTATATCTCCTAATCGTGGTACTTAAGCGCTGCAGATGTCACTGCTGGTTCTGCTGATCAGCAGAGGAGGAGGAATGGCACAGGATGGCAGGAGCTGTTAAAAAGTGTTTTGGCTGCTAACTTTGCCTAAAGCAATTACATTAAAGTTGTTTTTCTAAGCATTTCGCGTGGTGTCAGTAAGTCTGTGCTTACTACCTTGCAGCTGATCAGGAGTACCCAGGAGCCTCCATCTTTCTTAATAGATTCTTCATTCTTTTATTTCCCCTGGAGAAAAAAAAAAAAAGCAATAAAGCAGGTCTGCCACCAAAAGCACGGGACGTGCTCCAAAGGTTTTTTAGGCACGATGACAGACGTGGCAATGTGTTCTCGCAGCCCATGGAAAATCCTCAGACATTGCCGTGGGCTTGCTGAGGCTGCTTTAACTAGCTCCAGGCGAGGAAATGGGGAGGTCACTGGTTGGAAAGTAGAGAAAAGGAGAAGGAAATAAAACTCCCCAAACTGGAGTGTGCTTTGTCAGGCGAGGCTGAAACCACTGGCAGGCCAGTACTGCTCTTGCCAAAGGACTGGACTTTAAAGGGGAATCTTAGTGAAGCTTAGGTGCTTAAACAGCTTTTAAAAACCCGTGCCTAAGTACAAATACAGGTGGAGCGGGCACTTTCAGGTGCATTTTCAGCAGAGAAGTTTGAGAGCTGGGAGCATGGCTGCTGGTGGCTGGGGGCTGGTCTGGGACCCCGGAGGGCTGGGGAGCCGTGTCCTGTACAAACCCCGTTACTGCTCCCTCCTAAGAAAGGTCTGCACAGAAAGCTTTATTTTCTGGCAATGCAGGTCAGCGGGTTGGCTGATCATAACCGTAGGCAATACAGATTTGCTGCTTTCTTCTATTTAGGGAAATACATATATTTCTACTTACATTAGCTGATTCACATCTGGTTTGGGGATTCATAGCATGATCTCCCATTGACTGCTGTTCTGGGTATATTTATAGTACAAATTTCCCAGTTAAATATAAATTAATTATCATTTATATTACAATATTATCCTTGGGCCCCCAAGGCTGCTAGTTCTGCACAAATTTATACTGTAAAAAATGCTTCATTCTCAAAGATGTTGCTATTATTATATGTAAATCTGTAAGACAAAAAATGTCTAAAGAGGCATTATTATCTCTGTTATTTTCTCATCCTTGTTTTAGACAGGAAACCTGAAATAGATTAAAGTATTTTTTTCCATGGGTCTCAGAGAATTTCACAGAGGAGACTGGGAATTCGGCCAAAAATGTCTCAGATTTCAGACCATGTCTGTAAACAATCAGCTATACCAACAGTCTGCATAGGTATTGATAGTGAGTGTATGCAAATATCTATAAATAATAATAAAGCAGTGCAGTAACTGATTCTAGAGTAAAGATATTACAGTGTTTTAATCTAGAAATCTAGAATCTAAAATGTGCTTTCTGCCATTTTACAATTATTAAAGTTCAAATTAAAAATTCAAGTTCTGTTTCCTGGGTGGAGATCATAGAAGCATGGAATGGTTTGGGTTGGAAGGGACCTTTAGAGGTCATCTATCCAAACCCCTGAAGTGAGCAGGGATATCCCCAACTAGAGCAGGTTGCTCAGAGCCCCGTCCAACCTGGCCTGGAATGTCTCCAGGGATGGGGCATCGACCACCTCTCTGGGCAACCTGGGCCAGGGTCTCACCACCCTCACTGTAAAAAATTTCTTCCTTATATCCAGTCTAAACCTACCCTCCTTTAGTTTAAAACCTTTACCCCTTGTCCTGTCACAACAGGCCTTGCTAAAGAGATCGTCCCCATCTCTCCTATAGTCCCCCTTTAAGCACTGGAAGGCCGCAATAAGGTCTCCCCGCAGCCTTCTCTTCTCCAGGCTGAACACCCCCAACTCTCTCAGCCTGTCTCCACAGCAGAGGTGCTCCAGCCCCCTGAGCATCTTCGTGGCCTCCTCTGGACCCGCTCCNACCCAGGTGCAGGACCTTGCACTTGGCCTTGTTGAACCTCATGAGGCTCTCACAGACCCACCTCTCCAGCCTGTCCAGGTCTCCCTGGATGACATCCCGTCCCTCAGGTGTGTCAACCACACTGCTCAGCTTGGTGTCACCTGCAAACTTGCTGAGGGTGCACTCGATCCCACTGTCTGTGTCACTGGTGAAGATACTAAACAGTACTGGTCCCAGTACGGACCCCTGAGGGATGCCACTCGTCACGGGTCTCCATCTGGACATTGAGCCATTGACCACTACCCTCTGGATGTGACCAATCAGCCCATTTCTTATCCACCAAACAGTCCACCCATCAAATCCATATTTCTGTGTTAATGAGTATGTGCTACCTGACACTAAAACCTGAGCCTTGCAGAAATAGATTACATTCCTAAATTTAGCTGAGTCTTTCAAACTCTTCATATGTATGTACGGTGTATAGACTTACCTGAAAGCATTTGCAACAATATCAGCTGGTGATGTTGAAAACTTTGTTTCCAGATGCTGCTGTCATCTTTACTAATCATTATTGTATGCATTGGAGATCATTTTTGTTTTGTCCTGGCTTTGGGATAGCCTGCTGTCCTGATGAGGAACTGCAGTCCTGCTGCAGGGGAACCAGGGAGCAGGAAAGCCCCTGTCTTGAGCGTTTCACCCCATGCAGCAGGTGAGAGGACTCCAGGGCAGGGGCTCGCTGTAGGGCTCCGCTGTCTCCCGCGGAGTTTGGGCTGTGGCATCCCTGGGGCGTGATGGGAGGCACTTTGCCTGCTCGGACCACTTGGGTCATGACGGGCTCTAGAAAGCTGCACAGGACGGGGATTAGAAGCCTCTGTTATCTGAGAATCTTCAGTTAAAGATAAATAATATTTTTCCTACCTGTTTTAAGTAGCCACAGGAAATCTTAAAAGCCCTAGTTTTCACTCTAGTTAGAACAATATCTGTCAAGGAGAATGGGGACAGCCTGCACTATGGAAGTCTTGGATCTCAGTCTGTTTTTTATACCACAAATCAGTGTCTTGGTTATAGCTGAGATGATTAAACTTTACCCATCCATTTTAATAGATATAATAATAGTTTTGCTGAAATCAGCATGAGTAATATATGTCAGGTATGACTCAGGTGGAGACATGCGTGTTTCTGTGGGAAGAGGCAAGCAAAGTTCTGGGTTAAAAATTTTTTTAAAGCAATTTCAAATGTGGACTGTTTATTTTCTTGGGAGATAAAGACCTGTTCCAGGTTTCAGTTAATGAATTCCTGATTGAAGAGACTCTTGGCACAATGCAAAATCAAGAGATGTGGTAAGGCCCTCTGTTGTAGTTTCTGGCATACTGGCAACATTTAATTTCAAACTATGCAACCTATTTCACTCATATACAGTAGTTATCTTTTTACTTTGGGGTTTTCCCCAAGTAACATATGAAGAAAATTATTATTACTAATGAGGTCTCTGTTAACAGAAGAGAAGGTCCGATTTGCAGGGAAACAAATTATACTAAGCAATTGTCACATTCCTGTGGTCTAAAAGAAATATCTCAAGTCCCTAATACCAGATAGGAAATAGCTGAAGTTATGTATCTTACAGACCTGCCAAACAGAAACACTTGTTTTGGCTAATTTTCCCAAGCAAAGCTCTAAATCCAGAGTGCTTTAACATAATCCATCTGAGTAGTGGGTCGGTTTCTAGCTTTGAAAAATTGTCAACGAGAAAAAGGGGAACCACCAGGAAGGCAATTGGTGGTGTTAGAAGTCACACTTAGTGAAAACAGAGTATCTGAAGTCTTCAGAGTCTTCCTAACTCTAACCTGCTGGTGTTGGTGAACTAGTGAAGTGAACATCCTCTGCAGCGCTGAGATTCAACCAGAGCTCTCCACATCTGCTGGACTGCAGACAACCAGCAGCTGCTTTACAGGAGGGCTCTTGCACTGCTTTCCAGCCCCTTAGAAAGAACTGCCATCCTCAGCGTAAGGGATTCAGTTAGGGCTAATTTTAGGAGTTTGATGAACCATGGTTTTCTTTTCATTTGCTCACAGGGGTTGTAAAGTGCTAACGATCTGCAGCAGAAATTAATTATTGCTAATTAGTCCCTTTCAGCCACAGCTCAAATCTTCTTTTAGCACAGTGTGTGGATGCAGGTTAAATGAAGTCCAAATCTCATTCCCTTTTCTGTCCTTGAAGTAAACAGCAGATCCTGCTCACTCTTTGCATCCAGCTTGGCTCACGCAGGAATACAAGGTAGGTGCTCCTTATCATGTTTTCAGAGGCAGAGAGGATGTCTGTACTGAAAGCCTAAAATGGGATTAGGGCCTTTCTTTGTCACAGGTTCACTCTTTCCTCTGGGGCTTAAGTAGGACAAGGTGAGACTGATATCTCTTCCAATTAAATATATTGGGGAAGATTCTACTTATGAGGAGAACAGTGCATCTGACTTCATGTAAATGAAGGTCCTGATAATACTCCAGCATAATTTTGCATAGTATATATGTTTTCTATGTAGTCTGCATATAAACAGTTATGCTGTTACTGAGAAGAATAACTTGCAAAATTTAAAAGGTGGAAATTAATTATATAAAGTGACTCCAGGACACCTGATGTTGAACTGGTAAGGCAAACTAAATGAAATTGTGCCAAAACTAGACAAGTGGCTTTGATCAACATGGGGTGCACTGAAGCTGAAGTGTATCCCCGCTGCCTCTGTCAGCTGAGTCTAGAGATGGACGGAGAAATCTGAAAACACCTATCAGCAAACCACAGTATTTTCAGGGGACAAAGAGAAACCAAAGTATGGGTGTTTTTTTTTCCCCACCCTGTGACAAAGTTATTGCCACTTGGCCTTGTAGTGAACCATCTTTAATAAGGCTAGTGTGTGCTTGCTGGCAAGGTGATGCTCTCCTGTGTCTAACCCTGGAAATGTGTTGGCTCTAAAGCACTTAGGAAAGTTTGCTGGCAGAAATGCAAGTGCCTCAATTCCTGTGTTTCATCACATGCATGGTTGTCTGAATATCGAGCTACATATTCATATGCAGTGGCTGAGGTCTTGGCAGTGAACGTGGCACTTCCTGGGGCAGGCCAACACAACATGTTTTCTTCATGCAAAGCAGCCCCGAGCTGCTGTCCTTTCATTTAATAGCCCAGCACTTAAAGGACTCCTGAAGTTTGCAAAGGTGCTTTGAATCTCATCTCTCTCTGACCCAGAGCTGTGATTTCAGCTAAAATAAGGTAATGACCTTTGACTTGGGAAGAGTTCAGGTGGTTTTCTTAGTCTGTAGTACAAGCAGTATGTGATTCAGTGAGTACTTCTGCAGAGGAAAGCTGGGACCGCCAAAAGCCCCATTTTTAGGTGTTGTCATTTTGAGATAAAGTCACCATGGTGAATTTAGCCTCCTGTTGACTTTAAACCATCAAATGCAAAGCTGCTTCTGCTTCTTTCACCTATACCTGGCAAGTCCTTACACAACTCATATGATGTCAGTCATTCACTGGTGGGAATTGTGATAACTTGTCTTCCTTTACGTTTGAAGTTTCAGGTTAAAAATTATCTCTCCAGCAAATCTCATCATTTTGACACCAGCTACCTAGCTAGAGTATTCCTTTATTGAAAGGGACAGCATTATTATCTGAACGGTGACAGTGAAAGCTGTTAATTCCCACATGCTTCTTAATGACACAGATCTGCTCTAAAGGGTGGTTTTGCTTCTGTGGAGCCAGCCCTTCTTCACCTCACCACATATCTCTATTATAAAACACAAAGAAAATGGAGCATGCATTGGTCCTCAGTATCATCTCTTGTGGAAGGTACAAGTACCAATCTCTTCATCAGAGGGCTGTTGGGGAGAGCAGCTGGCTTTCCGCCACCCTGTATCACAGGAGGTACATGGCTCAGGCTGGTGACAATTAGCAGTATGCTGAGACATCTCCTCTGCTCCCTGCTGCTCCTCCGTAAGAAACCTGAAAAATGGCCCTCCTACTGAGGTGTGCTAAAGAGAGTCGCTGTACGGAACTATGTATCTTGAGAGCTCATCTGCAGTCTTTATTACAACAATTACTAAGGATCATTTGACTGTAAATGTTGGATCTCTCTCACTATGAATCAATCAGTCATTAACCTTAGCAGTATCGACGTGTTCTCACTATGCATTTCAGGCAGATTAATAAACAAAAGAAGAGTTAAGATCCCATTCTGCATGCTGTGATGTATTCCTGAGTTACCGGATCTGAATAAACACAGTGGCGCTTCATTGTACTGTGAGAGATTTATGAAGGAAATACAATGTGGGAGAGAAGGGCAAAGAGAGTTTTGTGCTAAGATATGCTGATAAAGAAGCAAAGCCAGACGTGTACACGTGTGCATCTGAAGAGCAGGCATCTGACAAAAAGCTGGCACATGGTGGGTAGGAATCGCTTTCAGTTTCTTCTGTCACGTCACTGTGATTCTCCACAACTTTGAATCATTCTGGGAACAATCAATATCAGTATGTTGAAGGGAAAGGAGGAAAAGGAAGAAGGGGGGCAGGGAAGGACATGCATGAAAGTAGCTCCTTTTGTTGCATCTTTTTAGGTGACCATAGCTAAAAGCGTATGTCTCTGTCTTGCCAAAGTATAGTCCTGTGTGTTATGAGGTCTTTGACTATTTTAAGTTTGATATATTATTGATATATATAATATAATACATTTATATTTTAATATTTGACTCTTTAATGATTAAAAAAACCCCAGGAAACAACCTAGTCATTCAGAAATCCAATTTCTGACTAGAATGACTTAGGGGTCTCCTCTCCCCTCACTTCAAAAAAAATCTTGAACATCTTTTTTTTTTTTAATTCTTCTTGGCCAGCAGTCCCCAGCCAGTGGTACTGGCCAACATGATGCCCATGAGGCTCTTAAATATCTGCTGGAACAATATTCCTGTAAACAGTCCAAGTTGAGGAAATATGATGTTACACCCAGAGCTGTCTGTGCTCAAGATTTCTGCTAGCAACAAGGAAGGGTGGGAGATCTCTGCTTCAGGGCATCGCAGCCCAGCTGGCAGGTATGTGGAGGATGATGTGCGGTCCGTGGGAGCAGGGGCAGAATTGGCCACTGTCAGTGCCCCTCGCCAGCTGAGTCCCACAGCAATGCTGGCACCTCCTCAGGCAGCAGAGTCCTGTAATGGCAGCCAGAAATTTGGGAAGACTGAGAGCAGCTTGCTTTTCATTACCTGATGACTCCTGGGTAAATAAGGAAACAGATGTGACAAGCACAGGAGACGACACTGGCCTCCTCCACTCTGGGTTCTGCGGCTAGCCGTAGGAGCAGCCAAACTTTCCAGCTTCAATCAGCAGAGAACAGGCACCCGCTTTGTAGCTGTCTAAAATAGGAGGTCTGGAAAATAATATTCTTCCTAGGAAACAGGAAGCACTGATCCTCCTGCCTAAGCGGTAGGACCCAAGTCTGCATGTTTCCAACCTGGAGTAGCCTTTGTGAATGAACTGCCTACACTGAGTAGTCACAATGGGCCCAGATGGCGGCTGGAAAACCTGCCCTTTTCAGTGCCCATGCACCAAGTGTCCCGGAGCTTGACAAATCACCAGAGGGCTTGGCAGCTTCATTTTTCATAATTCCTAACATATGTAGAACTTCAGCTATGACACAATTAATTTAAGCCATTAGCAGAGCTGGATGTGGGCCTTTGCAGAGCTGAATGGCCTATATTTTGTGGTTTAGGAATGAAACAGGTTCTGCTTCTTCTGAACACGGCTTACAAGGGACTAATTTACCTTTGGGTTTATTTCCTCAGCCAACTTCAAGCAGGCCTGCTGCTGGGTGACATACCTCACCTCCTCGTGACTCTGAGTGCACGTGAGACTTGGGGACACTCATTAGCCCACTCAGGATTCAGCCGTTTGCAGGCACAAACCCTCTAAAAAAATTCAGATAGGGAGTTCTTTCCAAGCAGACTCGTCTAAAGCTCGCTGCTTTGTCTCCTTTATCTTTGTTCACCTTCTTAAGCATGTTCATTCAGGTCCCAGGCGAGACCTTGTTAATGACCTCCTGTTAGCTTCTCTTTCATGAATATGAATATCTTTGAGCAAAGTTTTGCACATTCAGCTTCACAAAAACATGGCTTTTAAAATCAGCAACCAGGGCCTGGAAGATTTAAATAATCTTCTTGTATACTAAAGAATTTCAGTGCACTTTTAAAGTTCTCAGATAATATTTTCTATTCTAAATTAATAGATATAAATAATTTTTGAAGTATATCCTCCTGAGTTTTAGACCTTCTAGCCAGTTTTATTTTACTGTCTCAGACTATATAAATGTATGTATATTAAATGTATTTATAGAATAAGTAGCTATTACAGCTGAGTATTTAAATCAAAATGAGTAATTTATACAGACTTTCTACTTTAGACCTCATTAGAAAATCATAATTTTCTTTATCAATTCAGTGTCTTGTATTACTTTTATGTAACTATATGGATTGATTTGGAGGAATAAAAAAGAAAAAAGTAAAACCAAAAAAACCCCTCTGTAACTATCTCAATTTTTAATCAATCTATACTGATTAGTTGTGTTTAGTCAGATGTGTAATACGACATTGTTCTTCTGCTGTGACTGGATGGATGCACAGGTAATCATGATATGAATCATTACATTTGCAAAGCAAAATCCATTTTCTACCAATTCACTTCCCATGAGCATTTTTTATAAAGACGAATTGCTGAAAGGCAATATTTTTGAATATGTTGGTCATTTTTAAGTGTCTCCCTTGAGCAGCTCTAGAAATTAGTTTCACCTGATTTTAAACAGGAGGAAGGAGCTAGGGCTCTGACTAGGACTCCCACAGGTGTTGCTCATCTGAGTTGTTGGAGTCAAAGGTGATTAAGTTGGAGGAGGGGGCCAACCTGTCCTGGCCCCATCCTGTCAATGCCTATGGTGTGAGGACTGAGATGCTCCCCAAAATGCGTGAGGGAGGCTGGAGACATTGCTGACCGTAGGTCTGTGATGTGTCCTGTGGCCACGGATGTGACTTGGTACATGCCATGGAGCAGCAGGTCCAGAGAAGTGGCTGCTCCCCTGTGGCTCCTGAGACACAGCACCTCCATTGGGTCACCCCTTGGCGCAATGCATGGCTAACGGGGGAGCTCATGGGTCTGATTCAGAAGTGCTCTCCTGGTCTGGACTAAAATGTTTGTGCTGCCATGTTTTTGTAGCAAATGTTCATGTTTCTGTAAGCAGAGACACAGTTTAATGCATGATTTCCTACTGACTTTCTCGTGGAGGGGAATGCTGGAAGTGAATTTCCTATTTCATTAGTGTTTTCTGCCTGAACAGTCTTCAATTTAGAGGCCCTTTGTCCTATGTTTTTTTCTGGGGATGCATTTTCCCCTGTAAGTTTACCTTGGCAAATAACCAAGCTCATGGACTGAGCAAGCTAATCTTGAACAAGTCTGCATGTGGAAGAGAAGATGCAGGAATCTGAGAAGTAGATGGCCTTGTAGTTACTGCAGCTCATGAGGATCAGGCCCTTTTCAGATGCTGTCTCTGGTTTCTTGTGTTAGGCTGGGCACGTTGGGTATTGGTGCTTTCCTTCTCTCAGCCTGCACGGTCTGTCTGTCTAGCTTGTCAGATGTGCACAGCAATAGGAATTATTTAGGTAGAGCACCTGGTGCTACTGGGAGCTCATATCACAAGGTGTTATTAGACACTGGAGTTGTGCAGAAAATGGCAAAAACAAAGTCCAGAGCAGGTTAATGCTGAGAGAAAGACACACACATAAAAAATTATAGTGCTGATAAAGATTAATATCTCATAGACCTCATTGAAAGCAGAGAGAAAATCTAGCTCTTGTAAATTAGTTGCAATGATGATAGCATCTTACTTCTGTCTTTAAAAAAAAAAAAAAGTAGATGACAATTTCCCAGATAATATTGAGGTTTCCTGGTGCCTGGAGGAAAGAGGTGAGAAATGTTTGACTGCGAGTACACACAGTGGTGAAATCGTCACCTTGTGGTACATCCCGAAGAACAACTTCTGGAAACCAAGCACTTGAATTAATACAACAGAAGTGGGATAAGGCTTTTGAAGATCTCACAGGCATTTAGATGCCTTAACTTCCTATGGATTTAACTCCAAGTGAAGTACTTGAAGGTTTAAAAAAAAAAAATTCTGATCAGGGAGTCAAAGAGATAGCGTGCAGTGAGAGTTGTCCTCTTGGCAGCCCAGGCGTGTTCTCTGCAGAAACCAAATGGTGAGCACAGGGGGAGAGTTTCCTGGGCAGAGAAAGTCCTGGCTGGGAACAGACGGGCATGAAGGAGTT
Source organism: Anhinga rufa (assembly GCA_013400875.1). NCBI lineage: Eukaryota > Metazoa > Chordata > Aves > Suliformes > Anhingidae > Anhinga > Anhinga rufa. Next base: position 3,773 of record VZTV01113124.1, on the reverse strand, counting down.
CAAGGTGCTGATTAGCAGGTTCTTATTGTGCCTTTCATGAAGAACAGCAAAAGGAAAAAATAATTTAAAAACCTCAAGAACTAGAGGAAGCAAATTAAATTACTCTATGAAAAGAATAATCGTTGGTAGAAGTGTGAAGTGTTGATCTTATGTATTTTTTGCACATTGTAGAGATCCTTAAAGGCTGTCAGCATTTTAATTAAATATGACAGCTTGACAAAAGGAGCAGCTAGGTGTGAAACGCATATACTGCTGGAGGGAGGCTTTCTGCACAACAGTGACCTGAAATCGGGAAGTCGCTGACTGTGACCTTCGCTGTGGTTTGTGGAGCAGCCAAAGCTGCAGGCAGGGTTGTCAACTGTGCAGTCCCCCAAAACTGACACACCACCTTCATTACTGCATGAAGTGGCCACGGTGAGAGTATTGCCACTGCTGCTTGCTGCTACTCATGCTTGCCATGCACAAGTAAAGAGCCGACCCTTCCCCTTGACATGAAGGCTTGATTTCTTGGTGCAATGGACCTTGCCTGAAAAAATGCTGAGAAACTGCATTTTTTCCAACCTACTTTCTGTTGGGGGTGGGGGGAAAGAAATCTTAATTGTAGGATTCTGACACTTAATCTTATTATTATCAGAGACCAGCCGTGACTGTAGCCTGTAACTAAGTTCTTTCTGCCGTTACATGGCTTTTCCATTAAATACTCTCTCTCCTGTAAGGCTTCCTAGCTCAGTAACATTTTGCTGCATTTCAGACATCTCTATTATTAATTAATTTGCTATTCCCTGTAATAAATCCCGCCACAATGAATTTATTTAGCACAATGTGGATATTTCATGTCTTCTGATTATGCTTCCTTGACAGTTTCAATTGCAGGATTTCTCTGCTGTCAGCACACAATACCCTCTGACACCCTGATGCAGCAGATCCTGACCTGTACTCTGTCTATAGCAGCTAACTATAAGACTTGAAACTCCCTCCAGAAATTTAACTGAAAATGTTTAAAGATTTTCAGTCCCATTTCAGATTTTGGAGGGCTTGGATATTTCAGGATTTTCAAGGTGAGGGTCAAGTCTGTCTTTTTTTTCTTTGAGGGCCAAGTCTCTGCTTTGAGAGCAACCCTGGGTAGAAGGAGTTTTGGGGGTACCGGTGAGCGAAAAGCTGGGCATGAGCCAGCAATGTGCTCTTGCAGCCCAGAAAGCCAGCCGTGCCCTGGGCTGCATCCCCAGCAGCGTGGGCAGCAGGGCGAGGGAGGGGATTCTGCCTCTCTGCCCCGCTCGGGTGAGACCCCCCTGCAGCGCTGTGTCCAGCTCTGGAGCCCCCAGCACAGACAGGACATGGACCTGCTGGAGTGGGTCCAGAGGAGGCCACGAAGATGCTCAGGGGGCTGGAGCACCTCTGCTATGGAGACAGGCTGAGAGAGTTGGGGGTGTTCAGCCTGGAGAAGAGAAGGCTGTGGGGAGACCTTATTGCGGCCTTCCAGTACTTAAAGGGGGCTTAGAAGAAAGATGGGGACAGACTTTTTAGTAGGGCCTGTTGTGATAGGACAAGGGGTAAAGGTTTTAAACTAAAGGAGGGTAGGTTTAGGCTGGGTATAAGGAAGAAATGTTTTACACTGGGGGTGGTGAGACCCTGGCCCAGGTTGCCCAGAGAGGTGGTCGATGCCCCATCCCTGGAGACATTCCAGGTCAGGCTGGACAGGGCTCTGAGTGACCTGCTCTAGTTGGGGATGTCCCTGCTCACTGCAGGGGGGTTGGATAGATGACCTCTAAAGATCCCTTCCAACCCAAACTGTTCTATGTTCTTGTGTGATTTTTGGGAAGCTGCAAAAACCACAAGCAGGCAGACCTTGACAGATCTGAGCACACTCTGCCTCATGAAACTCCTGGTCTATCCTGGGTTCAGATCCAAAGAGCCACTGGTGTAACTTTCATGAGCAGTACTGCTGACATTAAATCTACTTCCATGATACATTACGTTGTAGAAATGTTTTCTTCCATGTAATTTATGAAGTAAAACTGGTTTTAGATTCAGAAAAAAACTTGGGTTGCTCCAGAGTAGTAGGTTGTACATTAACTTGTAGCTCAGCTTGGTCACTACTGCGAAAACTAATTTGGGTAAGAAGATATATTCAGAGGGGAGCGTGTGTTCATTATGAGCCTGAAAAGGAATGAGAGGGAAATTCTGTACAGGAAAACTTAATAGTCATTGTTCGTAGGTGAATGTAATTGAGCTCTACTTCCATGCTGCAGAAATAAAATCTCCCATGCTTCAAAGCAGTTGAAGAGTTCAACTAATTCCTCAGAACCACATAATAATTTATCATTCATTATTATCCCAGTGGATTTCTAGCACTCATTCTGTCATAATTTGTCCTCCTCATATCCTCAAGCATAAACAGTCATTGGTGTACAAAGACTTGAAACAAATATCCTCTGAAAAGAGTGAATTAAACATTACATATCAGTAACATATGATTTGGTGATACTTGTTAAGGAGCAATAAGTACGTTATTTATTGCCTTACATCAATATATAAACAAAGTGATTAATGACAAAAGCAAATGTTCCCATTCTATTCATACACTAATAATCATACCTAGAGCAGCATATGATCTGTTTCTAAAACTCAAAAAAGTGTGCAACAGAGGGAAGTCCAGCTGTGATGTTGGTGCTGTGGAGGTGAGCTGGACGGGGCTGGGAAATGCAGTGGGAGCTTTGCTGGCAGAGTTTGAGGTGAGCTGTGTTAGATGTGGAGACGCTTTCATCTCAGAGGGACTGGGCCAGTGCCACTGAAAACAGCAGGAATATCCAATGCCTGGTGACTTTTGATCTGGCCCACACATCCCTGTAGCCATTTCAGAAACTTGTACAGAGTAGTGAATAGCACCGTACAACCCAGCATGGGCAAAATCAAACCAAAATGTGTGTTCAGCAGGATGATCAATAAATGTGTTGCAACAGGGCTTGACAGTCATTTTCTACTTACCTACTGTTGAGAAAATTTTTTTTTTTAAAACAAAACAAAAAAACCTACCCTTCTCTAAAACTGTAAGTATATTCAGCTTTGTAGTAAAAAACCTGTGCTCTTTCAACCATATCAGCTTTCAAACAGTTTCAGGTTATGAATTTACCAGATTTAATTTGTCAGCATTTTTGTTACTTATTTTTATAGACTTACTGTGCTGGTTTTGACTGGGATAGAGTTAATTTTCACCCTAGTAGCTGGTATAGTGCTGTGTCTTGGATTTAGGATGAGAATAAAGTTGATAACACACTGATGTTTCAGTTCTTGCTAAGTAGTGCTTACACTAAGCCAAGGACTTTTCAGCTTCCCATGCTCTACCTACTGAGAAAGCTGGAGGTGCACAGGGATCTGGGAGGGGACACGGCTGGGACTGTTGACCCCAACTGACCCAAGGGATGTCCCACACCATATGACGTCATGCTCAGCACATAGAGCTGGGGGAAGAGGAAGGAATTGGGTGACATTCGGAGTGATGGTGTTTGTCTTCCCAAGTCACTGTTACGCGTGATGGAGCCCTGCTTTCCTGGAGGTGGCTGAACACCTGCCTGCTGATGGGAAAGAG
>VZTV01113122.1:3350-19176 GCA_013400875.1 Anhinga rufa | reverse complement strand
GGGGGGGGGCAAGGCAGGCTGTGTGTAAACAAGTAAAACGAGATGGACAAGGAAACTCTGCACTGAGCCCGAGGCCCTGCATCCCCTCCACTTGCTGCCTGAGCCCTGCAAGAGCCCTGGAGAGGGGAGGCAGGTGGGGCACGACGCTGTCCCAACCCCGCGACGCCTCCCAAATCCTCACCCCGGGTGCAGGATAGCATTGCAGGTAAAGGATTTTCTCTCGTTTGCTAGCTCTTGGTGAGCTTCTCTGATCAGTTGAGCTTGCGGTTCAACCAAGAGTAGTTTTTTTTTTAATATACGTATATCATTATACATATTTTTTTTTAATATATATATATTAGCAAAATAGCAAGAGCAGTAATGTCCCACCTGCCAGAAGATGGGATCTCGATGATGCTGGAGATGGTGGAGAGGGAGAGGGGAAGCTGCTGCAGAGGGGTCAGCGGGGCTGGGAAGCTAGATTTTTAAGGAGGTGTTTAGATGGTTGCCAAATACTCACACAGGTTTCATGCTCTTAAAAATTTAATGCCATTATTAGGAATAAATTAAATGCATGCAGTTGGTTTAGGCCACTTAATCTGTTCCCAGACACTGAGATATTCTGCTCAAGGGTGGTGTGCAACTCATGCATTTGGCCAGGACAGGGGCTTTCAGAAGCCTACGATAATCCAGAGACTAATACGGGTTTCTGCCTGCCACACTGGGGTGTTTTTCAGGATTTTCACAAGAGGCTTGCAGGCTTAGCTGAAGGATAATGTGTAAATGGATGGTGCTGAGTTTAGATTAAATCCAACTCTTTCCAGGTTTAAGGTTCAGGCTTAGAGGGATGTAAAGGGATCTGGTTGCTGAACAGCCTAAGGTTCTTCTGGAAAAATCCAACCCAAAATTTCAGGTTTTGTATTTGTAAAGAAGAAATACAATCATTTTTGGCCAGTCTGTGTAACACAACATTGCCCATAGAAACAAACAATGCTGAGAATGTGGGGTATTGTGATTGCTCATAGCCCAGGCTGTTATAAAAAACAAAACTCTCTAGCATTCAGAATTGAATTATCCAGCCCCTTTTTCATTTCACTTTGGGAGACATCTGATGATCTTGGAAAAGATATAAGAATTAAAAACATGCAAAATTATGGTTATGACCTTTTCTTGTTTTATTGATTGCTATTAATACGTAACACATTTGTAAGGTATACTGAGAACTGCTACATTCAGCAAATCCTGACTGTATCTTTAATTACTTCACTTTATCCAAAAAGGGGCAGTAGTAAAATGAAAGGGGAGGAGAGAGTGTGCAAATTACTGTGATTCCTCCATCTTTGCTCTGATTCAGAATCTGTTTTCTCACAATGCAGTATAGCCTTTTAGCAGCCTAGCAAGGGTTTATCTCTAGCTTAAACCAGCAGCCAGCAGAAATAGGGAAGTGGTGGATGTGTTACTACGGACCAGGCTTACATGTAGTAGGGTTTATATTTACCTGGTTTTCTGTATTAATTGTATGTCTAGGAAGGATTCTCAAACGCATACTGCTGTGTGGCACAGGAAGCCAGGTCATGTTTAAGAGGCTTTAGTGTAATGTGTAAGTGCAATCACTTTACAAACAGATTTTAATTGCTGAGTTGAATATAACATGGTGTTGGTGATTTTGTTATTGAACATTACAGAGAATGGAGATTTACAAAGAGCAGCAGAAATATTTACTATTAGTGGTTTTAGCCATGATACATGTGGAAAAAAATGGGAATATCTCTGCCTATGGCTTTAGTGAGATTATTAGAGTCCTCTGTCCCACTTCAGAAGAACACTGGAAAAAACTGGAAAAGTTGAGGAACAACAGCAGAGTTATCTACATCTGAAAATTCATTTTGTAGCAAGAGTCCTGAGCTCTGTCTATATACTTAACCAAGGAGAGCTTAAAATGGACCTTCAGGTGTTTGCATCTGGACGGATTTTTAATAGGTAGCTCTTTAAACTAATAAAATAATGTAAACCAGCATCTAATGATGGGGGAAATTCAGACTAGAAACAAAGAAACATCTTTTAAAAGGAAAATTGTTCAATACTGGAACAACTTAGCCTAGAGACAATGAGTTCTCAGCTAGAAATGCTTGTAGGTATAGAAGCAAACTTTGCACTTACTGCAGAGATAACAGAATTGGCCAGTTTCAGTGGCTTTTATTGAAGTACAGGAGATCATAATAGATATCATATCAGATGGTCCCTCCCTAGCCTCAATTCATGAATCTTGCTGCAATGATTATTTGATGTGCAGTGCAGTGTACTGGAAATGCCTCCACTGAACCCGAGGCAAAGAGCTACTACACTCTGCACAGTGTGTGTTTGTGTAGATTTTTGCAGCATGCTGTGGAGGCAAATTACATCATCATTGGTTTTACTATTTGTAGATCTATATAAATACATAAATAGTATAGAGGCATAGTGCACAGTGCTAAGCATGTGTTATGTACTCTATATAGACACATAGGCATTATGTATACATAAGCTATAATACATAATTGTATAAAGTAAATATAGTTTGCAGTGTGTTTATGTAAACTCACTGTATTTTTTATTCTTGCCACCGAAACATCTCCCCTTAAGGACAGGTCATTATTTGCAGAAAACCTTTTTGACTGCTGATCTTCTGGTCACTTGTTAATGAGTTCCCAGAAGAACTTTGCTCACTCTGGCTGAAGCAAAAGCTGAAATGGTCTCTTTTCTACCATGCTAGACTTCTGCAATAAGCTAATACTGAAACCATTTAGAGGGAACAAAGCCATCTTATTTTTCTGTTTCTCCAAGCCCAGCTGGTGTTGTCTGAAGGTGTTGCAAAAGTCAGCACATGTGACATTACCAACTGCTGTAGCCAATGCTCTGTAGACAGGAGTGGAGTAGTTAAGATGAAACAGTTTAATTCCTTGTTTCTCAGAAGTTTTCTCTGATGGTTTAAATTCACACTTCTGCATGTGCAATAAGAACAAGATTGGAAGTGCAACGTGCACTGATGATGCCTCATACAGGACCGCCCATCTTCATCATCTCCCCATCCCAGAGCACCCTCAGCAGAGCATCAAGTGCCCTCCAAGTGAAGAGCTCTGCTGTTACTCAGCCCAGCCCTTCTGTGACTCTTCTGTGCCCATGTCCTCTGACATTTTAAAGGCTGGAAAATATTTTCGGGGCCTTCATGATCTGCAGACCCAGCAGCTAGGCTACGGAGCAGGAATCCTGTCCCTGAGCATGTGCCCAAGGGCCAGGATTCCATGTGCCCCTAAAATGTCAGTATGGGCATGGCCAGCCCTGGTGCTCTTAGCACTGGGCACAAATAATCCCTGTGGGAGAAGGAGCAACTCTCTGCTAGCCCGGGCATGCTGCTCTTAGTGGTGCTGTTGCAGTGCTGCAAATCAATGGGCTGGTTTTCCCATTTTTTTATTCCACTGTCTTCTTCTGAGGGAAGCTGGAAGGCTTACGTGACTGTTGGCAGACTCCTGAAATCCTGGGATGCTAAATGTTGTGCAAGTTTAAGGTGTTAATTTGTTCTGCAGTTCTGTTAAAATAGCACAATGTCATCTATAGGCAAGTCAGGTCTTGGGGTGATTGCCATTGCCCAGACGCACAATGGGAGAAGTCCCTGCTCTGGAGAACTAGGATGAGAGAGGAACAAAAGCAAACATAAGGAAAAGGTCCTCACCCAGGACAATTTTTGCTGTAACAACTCTACTTGTGGGCAAATGGTACCTGCAAACCTGGCCAGGCTGAGGAGGCTCAGCAGGTCTGGTAGGGATGTGGGGGCAGCAGTGCTCTCCTGGCTGCATCCACAGTTTTCACAGTGTTCTTACACTGTAGGCAGCAAATTTTTAACCACTTTTTCATATTTGCATCTGGGTTAATCACAGGGTGGTTGGCTGAGCTCTTCTTTCAGGGTTGGCAGTTTCCCCTTTTGATAGAAGGATATAAGGAAAAGGAAATAGAGGGTCAAAATGAGTCCTCATGAGAGTTGCCAACATATTGCAAGTGAGGGATTTGGGATGCTCCATATACTAAGGCAGTTTCCAGTACACTGCCTTGTGTATGTGAATCCATGCCACATGAGTGCTCTGTTTTTTTCAGATGCCAGGCACAGCAAGGCATGACCGAGAGATGGCAATCCAGGCCAAAAGAAATCTGTCCAAAACCACTGACCCTGTAGAAAGACTTCGTCTGCAGTGTTTAGCACGGGGATCTGCAGGCATCAAAGGACTCAGCAGGTAAGTCTAAGAAGCCAAATCTATTATTCAGCCTAATAGTTTTAGCTGCAAGAGGCTCATAGTGTAATCAAGGACCAAAACTTGAGTTTCCTGGTTCCAATGCAGATGCCACAACCCATAGAGCCTGGGCTTGGGTCTCTTGTGTTTTGGGAGGCAGGACTGACTTGTTCACCTGTTGAAGAACTGAGGACCATGAGTCCCTCAGAGGAAGGTGCTTCCTTGAGACCCAGAACAACTCCTGCCAAGGAGAGAGGGGGAACAGAAAATGCCTCTCTCTCTTTGGTATTTTCTATAATTAAGTATGTCAATACTGGGGATTTTGTGCTTCCTTTCCTTTGGGGTGTGATTCCTCTGTGTGTAACAGTCTATTAGCTTTCTAGTTTATGGGAAGCATCTAGACTCCTGCAGCCACCCTGATTGTGTGGGTTACCTCACCCCTAGGAAAGGGGAGCTGCATCACACCCTGAAATCCCTCCCAGGCCTCATAAATCACAGAAGGATCCTAGGTGATCAGCTGGAACTTCATCTACATGCCCAACTTTTAGATGGCTCAATGTATAACAAATAGGAAGACTCCTTCAGTTAAGGCAGCCTTCACCTCATTTAACTTCAGCTGAGTAATATTCAGGCACCCAATCTAAGCAAGACATCTCTGCTGATAATAAATGTGGGGGGTTTTTGTTGTTTGGGTTTTTTCCCTCCCTGTTTTTGTTACTTCAGTAAGGTGTCCCTGTGCTCTGGCACTGTGCTAAACTACTGCAGCATTCTCCAATTTTTTCTATGTATTTTCCTCAAATTGCACATTTTCCACAGAGTATTTCGGATTATGGATGATGACAACAGCAGGACCCTTGATTTCAAAGAGTTTGTGAAAGGATTAAATGATTATGCTATGATGATAGACAAGGAAGAAGCACAAGAGATTTTCCGGATATTTGATAAAGATGGCAGTGGAACAATTGATTTTGATGAATTTCTTGTTACGCTGAGAGTAAGTTTAGGAATTTATGTTATTACTGCATTAAATGGAGAAAAAGCCTTGATCTGTCATTAGCTGAACATGAAACACAGCACTTCTGTTCATCTTAGTAGTTAGCAAAGTCTACACTTCTATTTAAAAATTCAGTAACTCTTGAGAAGTTAAAATACTCTATTTCCATTTAAATATGCTAAAGGAGAAAAACCACCCTGAACAACACCTCTGTGGATGAGAGGGCTCAGAGGCCAACACGTCTCTGCAATTTATTGTCAAGGCATAATGCTCCTTGCAAATAGAGTAAAATAGAATAGTCGCAAGTAAATGGCTGTGATATTTTTGTATGAATTGCTGCCTTGATTTAGGTACCTAAATTCCTATATTGCAGTCTGGGTACCTATGTGGTTCAGCCCATTAATCTCACTTCTTTGTCATTTTATGATGCATCTCCTTATAACATGAACTAATCCAGTGGTACTTTCTCTAATCAACCACAGTGTGACTGATTTTGGTTGGAGCCTCTTTGCTCTGCTGAAGTCTAAACAATTAAGAAAGAAAATAATTAGTGCTTAGAGTAATTAGTAATTTCTTGTTAGAAATATTTAAAATGGGTATAATAGAAAAGTGTTCTAGGTACCATTTTCTCTTTTACTGTCCATTTGCTATTGTATTGTTAGACACTGAATAGTCCCGATCACACTGCTTTTTTGGTAATATATTGCCCTTCCTAGCTCATGGACAGTGGAGACTGACAGCAGTTTATTATTATTATTGTTGTTTATTATTAACAACAGCAGCTACTTGAATTTGCAACTGGGCAAGTAGTCAGCAGAATTAAAATTATTCTGTTAATATGTCTTTACAGCCTCCCATGTCAAATGCAAGAAAAGAGATCATCATGCAGGCGTTTAGGAAGTTAGATAAGACTGGAGATGGTGTCATAACAATTGAAGACTTAAGGGGGGTGTATAATGCAAAGCATCATCCCAAATATCAAAATGGAGACTGGACAGAAGATCAAGTTTTTAGGGCCTTTCTGGATAATTTTGATTCACCCTATGATAAAGATGGTAAGGTAAGTGAAATACTTAATGTCAAGCCATGAAATCACCATCTGACTCAGCATTTGACTTCAATTACTAAATGTGAGAGTGATCACAGTACCAAACATGCATTTGTGTTACATTTATGGAGGACAGTAGAATGGATGCATAACTTCTGTGTCGGACTGTTGGTGCAGCTTGCTAATGCATTGAGAGGCAAAGGGGCTCTCAGGGAGGTGGAAGGGCAGATGTGAGATTACATTTACAGGTTTGTAGCTTTAATGCTCTACTTTCATAGGTTACTCTAAGTATATCTTCAGACTAACCCACACGATTGCTGATTTTCAAGATCTGCATAAATTGGAGGATTTTTCACTTCTTAGGAAAATAAATACCAGGATCCAGTTCAAAAGGAGGCTCCCTAATACTTTACAGATAGTAGTTCTCCAGTGTGTGTAATTACTGAGACATTTGACTTAGAAATCAGTCCATAATAAAGATTTATAAAGGTTTATCCACAGAGAGTTGGAGGGAAGGTGGGGTCAGGGGGGCTGCCACCAGCCGTGTGCCCTGAGGAACCACTAGCTGAGGCAGGGCTGGGAGCCCTTCCTGCCCTCCATCTCGATTCTCTAGTGCAGGTGCAAAACCTGGACACCTTCTGTGATGGACTTCTTATACATCTGCTTTGTAATCATCTCCAAGCCAAGCATGCTTTGTTTCCCGTAGTTATGTGTCTGCAAACTTCTTTGATCTGAACATACACGTCTGACCAACTCAGAGGAATCCTGGATCTCCGCTGCTCACATGGTGATATTCTCAGTCTAAGCTGTTCATAATAAACTAGATAAGGTTTAATCAGTGTTTTGTGGAATGTCTTTAACACTTCACACTTCTGAGGTTGTACCTGAGTTTTCATGGCTGCACTACACTGGTGATTCCTGCCGGTCTAATGGCTACTACTACACCCAAATCCTCCATTTACTTTGTTTCCAACAGGCAGGCTCTCAGTTTGTAGAGAGGTGATGGTTTTTATTTCCCTTGGGCATGATTTTGCACTTGGTAGAGCTGAATTTCATCCCTTTTTCTGTTGTGTCATTCTCAGAGGTACCAGTTGCATTAGTTGTCCCCTTCCTTCTCTGCAGCAGTGGTGACATCTAGCAAACCTCAAGCAAAATGTTCCTGCTTTTTGTGCACAGGTCATACATGAACACATTAAATGAGTCCCTAAAATGATCCATGACAAGTTCAGTGCCTTGTACCTCATAAATGCTGCAGTGTTTGAGCTTATAAAAAAGTTACTCTGAGCACCTACTTCTTGTTCAGCAATCCTGACATTAGCCCACCTGATTGCAGTTTCTTCTGGGAACTGCCTGTGACTTTCCTATGCTTGAATCAGAGATTACTAATGACACTGGTATGAGCTGAACACCTTAAATGTTTTTAGACGAAATGCCTGAAGCCTAAGCATCTGCTAGAAAGGTCCTCTTCACTGTGATCTTGCCAGGTGCCTCTGAAATAGTCAGGATCAGCAAAGCTTGTAATCGATTCCTGATGGTAGGACAGTCTACAGTGTTCACTTCTCCCCATTGTCATGTTTTACTTAGCTCTCAAATGCACAACACAGTAGGAGCAAACATTTTTCTAAGTGATGTTTATTCAAAGAATGGCTTATATGGTTCAAGAGTTAAGACATCACAAGAAACATGCACTGTTTGTATCTGCTAATCTGATTATCTGATTTTTTTTTTAATGGTAATTTTAAAACCAAGTCAACCTCAAAATACCCATGGAAGATATTCAAGACTCTTAGGTATTTGAAAGAATGTTTGTTTCTTTAAGTGAGACCTGTTGAGAGCAATGATATTTTCTCTCTAGTGAATGGATATAAAGCTCCTAGCTGTCTCTGGGTTGCATCAGAAACTCCATCCACCTTTATTAATAATAATGCAAAAAACAAGATTATAGAATCCCTGGAAAAAAAATACATTAAACCATTTGTCTTCTTGGGCAGCACTGATTTTAGCTTCCGTTCCTGGTAGGGTTAGTTTAACTCTGTGTGCTTCATTTCCATCCAAGTGTTTCTGGAGGACAAGAGCTCTTATTTCTAGCAAGAAGTGAACTTATACAAATTTTCAGTGTCTTCGTTCTTCCTGTTGGATTCCTTTTCACTAGCAACAACATGAAATAGCAGGTGTTATGTTCCATTTAGAGTTCTTCTCAATGTTTGGTTGTGACTTACAGCATTAAATAAAATAAAGGTTCATTTTCCTATTTTAAATCCTTCTGTCTCAGGTCACAACGGAAGAATTCATGAACTACTATGCAGGAGTCAGCGCTTCAATAGACACAGATGTCTATTTTATCATCATGATGAAGAACGCTTGGAAACTCTGATCACATGATTAAAGGAGCAAGACTTTACTTCCACCTTTTGTAGATTCCCATGATTAAGTGTATGCACAACACATTCATTTTCCATAATAACAGCTTCCAGTAACTGTGCCAATTACACTCAATCTGCAGAAATAATTCCCAGATGCTTCATAGGCTCAGCCTCAGGGGATCAGAGCATAATCAGAGAGCAGATCTGGCACCCAGCCACTCTGCAGATCTGTCCCTTTTCTCCCTGCATCCCTGACATGTCTTGTCTTTTCTGAGACGAGCTGCTCCTTTCTTCTCAGACATCCACAGTAGGTCCCTGTGGTTCCTGAATGTAACCCCTCCTCCAGTGTTAGTTGCAGCTCTGTTTGACAGAGGATACCAAGAGGAGGAGACTGAAATATTCTGGAAGGGTGGTAGTCTGGGGCAGACTGTTATAAATGTGAGGAAGGCTGTCCCAGGATGGGCATATAAGCGCTGCAGCATTTCTTGGCTTCTTGGGTCTCACTTGTGGCATGGAGCAACTGCTCAGCTCGCTACTGGGAACATGTGAGTTCCCAGTGCCAGGAGGCTTGAGGGAGAAACAAATCAAGAAGGGGACACACAGACCAGAATAAATGCAAAATTTTCTTTAAAGCCCTGTTTTCTCCCCAGCTTACAAGTCAGCATACAGGCATCTTTCCTGTGCATGCCATGTTTCAAACCTCTGTGGGCCTGCTTATAGCTTTTTTCCCCCTGCCTTGATTTCTTTCTTTTTGTGCTGTGACATCAGCTCACTAATATTTTTCTTTAAAGGGCATACATATGTTACAGTATTTTCTTCTCACTATTCCTGGAACATTTACTGGTCTGGTAGCTGTTGTCTGTACACACTACACTGAAAGTTTCTTACTATTTTTTGTATTTATACTGGTTTATGACCAAGCTATGACTTCAGGGAACTTTCTGGGAATTCAAGAACTTGTAACTTTCTTGTCTTGTCATCCTCTGTTTGTGATGCTGAAAAAAGGATGGGACCTTCCCTCTGGGTCACAGGATTGCCATCAATCATAAGAGGAGCCTTTACTTACTGTGATGCTACTGAAGGGCTAATATACCTTATATAAAAAACAAATTTACCATCAAATAGAGGCTGTACATGTCCTGGCAGCTTGAGTAGAATCCATTTGTTTCTTATTTATTAATTGGCTCCACAATAGGGTGTCATGTTATCTGTCTTCTGTGTTTCAAATAAAAAGAAAGTAATGTGAATGGACTGTGGGAATCACAAAATGAAAAAAACTATTTCCTTCTGACACACTATCTCATGTCTTCAGACCCACAGTGATCTGTTGTGCTGACATTTAATCAAGTGCAGTGGAAGTTTTAATCTGAGTAACTGCAACCAGTTTGTCTTTTCAGTGCTAATACTTTCCAATTTTACTTAATGCCAAATGCTATATACCTTTTCAGAAGGGAGCAGTGGTACTGGAAGCAACTGTGCTTTTTTAAAACCAGCAGAAGCTTTGTCACTGGCCTCCAGAAACCTTAGCCAGAAGCTCTGACAGCTGGGGAAAGCTGAGTGCTCCAGGGGGAGATTTCTGCACGGAGTTTGACTAGCAAGGTTTTGCGTTCGGACCTAAAGGACGTGAGCCAGGAGAGCTCACACCCTGTCATCCTGGCAGGAGTGCTCAGCACCCACCCTGCAGGTCAGAGCTGCAGCAGATGCACCCCTGGTACCCTCATAGCAGATCCCAGCTCCTTGGGTCTGTCTGTGTGCGGACCTCATTGCTTGCTGGTTATGCTTTTTTGCATCAGGAGGACATTTTTTACAATACAGTAATTTCGATGTTTTCCAAGGGCTGATTTCAGTTTCCTTCGAAGTCAGTGGCAAAATTTCCTTTCACTTCTGTTGGAAAAGAGTTGCTTCTGGAGCAATCTGAGTGAAAACTTGTAGCTGCAGAAAGGCGTACGGCTTACAGGAAAAATAAATAATCTGGGAAAGAATAATACGTGATTTTTCACTTGTAATCAGTTGCCATAGAATACAAATAGGAATTTGTGCTGTAAAAAATGTCATTTGATTAATAGGTGTGCAAATTCATGGAACAAACATAGGCATTGCATCGACAGCTAAGTATGAAAATCTCTGCTAGGAGACATGCAGCCATAATGACACACCGGGCACACACACCTAAGATTCAGTGGAATAACTTAAAGGCAAATTAAAACTTTTGAATCTGATATGAAGGAATATCAGGGCTAACAGTGGTTGCCCAGAGCCACCCTGTAGCACTTCACTGTCCCTTTCTGCTGGGGCTGCTGCACTGTGATCTGGGAAAGCCAAAAATGAAGCTCAAGTGCCCATGCTCAGCTGCAGGCTACTGTGTGCTGGTTACAGACCCAGCAGATGCTGGAGATAGATGGTGATGCACGCTGTCCTGCCAGTCTGTGGTTGCACAGTGCACACTGCAGATACTGGGAGATAGGTGGCAATGCACGCGATCATATCTGGTACTAGCATCAAGATTGTCAGATCTTGGTCGGTGCTTCATGTTCAAAGCACTATTTCTTTCTGATTGTGCAACAGACGCTAAACAGGATGGCATAAACCATAGGAACATCTGAGTCTGCAGGGCTATGGGCCAATAGCAGAGGTTAAGGTTTTGCCTGCTCCTTGAGCTCCAGCCTGCCTGGTGGCACAGTGCCTTGTCAGGGCTAAGCTCTGCCCTTCCCACCAGGCAGTGCCAAGAGTGTGCTCCAAAAATGCTGGTGGAGCCCTGTGATCCCTCATAGAGGGAAAAGGCTCCCTTATACCACTCCCAAACTGTACTGTGACCTCTCTCTGAGCTATCAGAGCACCTCTGTGACCCCATCCTGAAAAAGCACAAGGCATGGGGGTGGAGAGGCAGGGGACAGCCTCTCCCTCCAGTATGTTCCCTGGGGAAAGGCAGTGCTCCTGCAGCATCCTTTACTGCCTTTGGGTTTTGCCCCTTGTGTGCTTTTGTGGCTTCATGTTTTTGTTCCAGAGGGGAAATTTTTGGGTTGATATGGTCCAGAACTGTTTGGCTCATGTTCTCTCCCACAGCATAAACTTCTGGTTCAAGCAACTGAGTTTTAATGCAAACCCCACTCACTGGCATATATTCTTGAAATTAGACCACAAAGATATTCACTGATCTGATTCATTTTGTTGGGCTCCTGGCACAAAGCTGTCTTGGCAGAGGCAGATGGAAGCAGCTGAGGTTTTTGCAAATGAAACCACCTGCGCATGTTGCTGTATGAAAGCCTACTTGCCTTTATGTAACAGCTTTTACACGGTACTTCCTAAAACCTCTGCAGCCGCATGGGCAGAGCAGAGCTTTGCCAGCCCAGAGCTGGGCTCATGGCCTCTGCTGTCACCAGCTGGCAGTGGGAGCAAGCCTGGTGATTTGGGTTATTTTTGCTTCCCAGCTTCTGTCCTCCACACCAGGAGCAGCAGCAGCAGCAGCACACTCAGCTCTCCCTGGTAGAACAGATAATGCCAAGAGCATCCTGCCACTGTTGGCAGCTGCCCACTTTCTGTGAGTTTTGATATGATTATAGCCCAACCTGTTTCTCTAGAACTCCTTTCTCATAGCCAGCTCAGGAGGAAGGGGTAAGCAGAAAGCTCGTTTCCTAGTAGGTTGTACTTAATACCAAGTCCTCAGGTGGCTGAGAGCAACCTTGGTATTTGAAGCAGCCCCCAGCCATACTGGTTTACCCCAGCTGATTTTGAAGTCTCCATGATTTCAAAGCAAGCATTGGTTTCGGCTCTAGCACCTCTTCAGCTCTCATACCAACAGAGGCTGCAGGAGGCCGGAGCACTGTAGGATGCAAAAGCTTCAGCTAGCTTGTTTGCAGCCGAGCCCAGGTACAGCAACCCTGTCTCTGCCAAAACCTGGACCAAGCCTCTCTTCCAGTTTACAACGTTGCTGTTGATCTCAACAGTAGCTGCACCTGAAGAATTGGGATGGAATCCAGACTTTGTTGAATGTCTTGGCAAGTAGGAAAAATGAGAAAGAAAGGAAGTGCAATGTTTTGTGAAAGTTAAGTCAAGCCTGGTTTTCTGAGGAAAAGCAGAGATTGAGGTAAAATGTGAGCACTGTTTATTTTCCAGAGATAAATCTGTTCTTTTTTCATTGAAAACATGATATTTTTGCCAAAAGCTGCAATTTTATTTTTTTTTTTTTACTTTCTACTGATACTTTAACATTCAAAATTCACTGGTGGTTTTTTTTTTTTAGCTTGGGTACATTTTCTAGGAAAAAATATAGCAGATTGCTTTAGAGAAGCTCTGGCTTTGTGGCATAGATTTATTCCTTTAGACATTTCCACCAATGCACTTCTGCTTGTTTCACATTTTTTATTGCTTGACTAAGCTTTGGAGATTTTTACATTAATTTGGTGACAGTGCTAATGTTGGACTAATGTAATTCATTGTGACATCTAAGTTATGCAGTCAATATTTACAAGTAACTGGGATAATTTTTCTTTTATTCATTTTTCAAGGACTTAGCAACAGCTATGCAAAAGCTCAAGCCATTGACCTCAGTGTCATTGGACCAGACGCTGTGTGAGAGCTTGCTGCAGTAACACATCTTTATGTCAGATTAGGATAGTCTGACCTAAAAACCAGAGTTCTTCTGGAAGATGCAAAACCATTATTTGCGAAATATGGGGATGTGTTGCATAAACATCCTGCTCTGGGCTACAGTATATAGCCTTCACACATTGTAAACACTGTTTTTCTCATTCATAGGTTACAAAAGATGAATTTTTGAACTACTACTCCGGAGTCAGTGCTTCTGTGGACAGTGATGCTTACTTCATTTTAATGATGAAGAAATCCTGGAAACTCTGATTTTTGCTTTAATTTTTCCCAATTTCTTTGGGACCAGAGAATATAAAGAAGTGAAACACTGTTTAGTTTGTTGTGGGTTTGATTTTCTTTCCAGTTCCCCTCTGAGTGATGTTTTCAGAGCTGCATGATTTGACACCAGCGAGTGTTCCAGTGCTGGACTCTGATGTGTGGCTTCATATTTCAACAGGTGGCGCTTAAAAGCCAAGGAATAGCCAGCCTTACTGAAATCTATTGCTGCAGAGTGAGCAAAGGGATGGGGTAGTCGGTATAAATTAGCAATTGCATTTCCTGGCATCATCAGCTGTTTTCTTGTGTGTCTGTACATTAGATTTGTTTTGCCAGTGTCCTGTTACACACAGGAGTGCTAACTTGGGAGACTTCACAATCACAGTACTAAGGAACTGTTTGATGCTAAAATAATTCTTCACAGTGGTGGTAAATCTCCTTCATGTTACATTTTAGCTGGTTTTGAAGCACAGCTTCAGAAACCCAGAGCCAAAGAGATAACTAACTTGAGCCAAAAGCATATTGACCTGCTGCTGTTCCCCTCAGGACTGCAGCACTGCAGTACTGCTGTGTAAGTATAGGCCTTCGAGTCAATAACCACTTTTCCTAAGAAGCTTAGAAAGGGCTGAACTACTGCCCTGCAGAAATAACCTGCCAGCATCACCAGGTCCCTTACTGCCAGAAGGGGTGGCTTCATGGTCAGCTTGTTCCTGACTAGCACTGCCCTGAATTCAGCCACGTGTCCCTGCAGCAGCGGTGGCCGGGCCACTTCTTCACTGTTTATTTCATGGCCCAGATTTCACTGCACATCACATGCATTTAACTGTCCCTTCTCCCCAGCAAGAACGGTTTCCCTGCCTCCCCACGCTTAGCTGGTCTTCTACCACCCCACTGACACACACAACATTTTTGTGAGTTTTATCAGCATGTCTAATGAACATGCACAAGAAGAGGAGATTTGGTAAACAAACTAATAAATTCAGCAGGGGACAAGTATCGCCTTGGGAGGTAGTTAACATTTTTCAGCATCATTAAAATTAGACTGTGACTCAGTGTTATAACTGACAAAAGACTTCTTTTATTTCATGGATTAACATCTGTGTGCCACTAGGAGATGTTTGCATAGTGCAAAATGAGCTGTGCATAGACGAGGGGAGCAATGAAGGCAGGAGCGTGGCTGTGATGTACTATGAGCATAGAAGAGGCAGTGGATGATGGTTACATGGGGAGAGAGGAGCAGGCAGCTCCAGGCACAGGGTCATAAAGCAGCTACATAGGAACCAGGGTCACCAAGCTCTCTTTGCGTGTGCAGCTGCATGAGCACAGGAGGCAGAAAGTGTGGAGGAGAGAGGAGGAAGGTTATGCTGAAGTAAAGAAGGTACATGGAGTATGTGAAAGCTGAGCTGTACCCCTGTGCGGATGTTGAGTCAGATGGGGATTTGTGAACAGCTTTGGGGGAAACTCTGTCATATAGAATAAGTAAACTACTCAGTCCTGACCCTCTGATGTGTTGTTAAGACATAGCTGTGGCTGTATCTTCACCTCTATACTACACATCTAAAACCTGGCTATCGACCAGAAGTGCTTGTGGTACTTCTTGCTTTGGTGCATATTTGGATTTCTTTCTTTCTGAAAGGAAGATGAAAGTTTTTATATCCATCTACACCCATCAAATTTATGTTGATGGTTATAAAATCACATACGATGTTCAGGGACACTGATACTGGCTGCTCAAATATTGGTACTCAGCACCTGCAAAACAGTCAGGGCCCAATTTTGCAAAAGATTTAGCTCCCACAATTCAGGACAGATTGTCAAAGCTGAAGTAGACTGCCAGCCTCTGCATACTTCAGAGCAGCCTAAGTCCCAAACAGTTGTCTCAGAGGAGCTGACCGCTTGTGAAAGTTCAGCCTGACAGAACTTGACTGAACACCACTGTAATGACCCAGTTGTTGGCATTGGCTTGGTAGCAGTTGGATGTGTTTCAGTGAACAGGTTTCATGGCTGTTACTGGGATCCAGGGTCCTTTACAAACCTTAATGCTAATCTTTAACCCCCCTTGATTTGGCTGTGCTCACCCCACTGCTCTCCTGGAAAGATACTCTTCTGGATAGGCTTCATCATATGCTCAGGTGCATGCCTGGAATAGAGTAACCCCCCTGCCTAGCATGAGTTAGCCTATATCCTCCACTAAGAAAAGCTGAAGTGGGATGAACATAATTAACAGAAGGCTGCTCTGCTTTCTATCAGTTTATATTTGTCAGCATTCAGCAGCGTATTAACAAAGTACAATCTCTGAGGACACAGCCTATACGGG
>VZTV01113120.1:0-11889 GCA_013400875.1 Anhinga rufa | reverse complement strand
GTGGGGGGTGGGGGGGGTTGCTTTCTGCTGTCCCTCTGCTCTTGCACATTTTTTTCTGACATACCAGCTTTGCATTCCCCAAGGTAGAGACTTTTATCCTGTCTTTGTAACTGTTTTACTCCCTTTTAATCCTGGAGGGGAGGAATGAATAATTTCTGCTTTCCTTTTATTTCTTCATTTCTGATGACTTCTTCACCAGGAAAGAGGAGATGAACAATGCTGGGACCCTACTCACTCATTATTATTTTCCCTGTTCTTTCTCATCACCAAAAGGCAGAAGAGGAAAATGACGGCAGGCACTCAATATCCACTCATCTTTTCAATCCAGCTCTTTAACTGGATTTGTTATCCAGTGGCATGAATTTGGCTCATTATTTACAGGCTGTTTAATTTAAATGTATCCCCATCAGGGAGCCAAAAGATCCAGTCCTAGAGTTCTTTCACATGATTTGTCTAACCATTCTCTAAATTATTTATCATGGCTCTGAACTGTCTGGAGGTTTTTTCTTTTTTTCTTTTAAGCACGATGATTTGATCCAAAACATCTGTAAAAAATCATAACTGACCTCGCATCTGGGCAACAGTTCAACTCTGTCCTGAGGCTGGGTAGCATCAAGTGTGTGAGCTTCATTTCAAAAG
The DNA here is from genome assembly GCA_013400875.1 of Anhinga rufa. Lineage (NCBI taxonomy): Eukaryota > Metazoa > Chordata > Aves > Suliformes > Anhingidae > Anhinga > Anhinga rufa. Next base: position 11,250 of record VZTV01113120.1, on the reverse strand, counting down.
CCTAAAATTCCTGACGTGGTGAAATTCTTTTCTTACATGTTTGTTGACAGAAGGTGGGAATGGAAGGGAAGGGAAGGAAAGGGAAGGGAAAGGAAGGGAAGATCAAGATGCCGCGCCGCTGGGCCAGAAGTGAGTGGAACATCTTATTACGGAAATGACCACGAAAATGCTCCTCCCTGCATTAGAAAATTAGCTATTTAAAGCAGGATCGATTGCCAATCCTTTTTGCTGCTGTTGTCAGTTGGATAAAAATGTGTAAATAATTCCTCATGAAAGAAAACTTCCAGCGATGACAGCCCTCCTCTGGCCACGTCCTGTCCCAAAGGAGAGGAATCAGCTTGTCCCTGGAAACGGCATCTCCCTCTGAAGAGAAAACCCAGGATCTCTGTTTTGGTTTTCCTCTAAAACTTTAGACGAGTGAATTTTGACCCCCAAATGCCATCAGTGGCACAAATGGGGCACAATTTCTAAGATGTGTTTAGGCACTGGAGTTGCATAGGACAGTGCTTGTGTGAAAGTAAAAATATATGGAGAAAATTAACAAAACTGTGTGACTTAAAGGAAAGACCACTTTCCCCTAAGATCTGTACAATCAAACTGGTAATATGTGCTTTAAAGCAGTTCTTCAGAACAGATTGCTTTACCTTTACCAATATGTCACTGAACAAAAATCCTTTTATTCCCAGCTAATCACAGTTCCTGACTCCTCAGGGGGTGGGGTCACCTCTTTCAAATAACTGGAGTTACCAAACACACAGAGATGCAGACTTGCACCGCTATGTTTTGTTAACTGTTTTCTGCTTATGTTTTTTCCTTTTCTCCCTCTCCATTTTTCATTTTCCAGGGAGATGAACCCGTGCCTGGCTTAAGCACCCTGAAACTTTCCCCAAGTTGAGATACACATCTGGATCCCAGCCTTACAGCTCGAGCCCATTGCTGTTTGTTATTGTTTGCATTGCTTCAAGCCCTGCTTAGGGATTGTACAAAGTGTTCTTTTAAAAAAACATAAATATTGAAGTTTCCACACAGCATTTGAGAGAAACACACTCCTTCTGTAAGGTGCTGTCACTTGATCATTACAGAAGCACAGAAAATAGAATTTGGGGCACACAGGGCAGTGGGGCTTCAGAAAAAAAGGGTTTTTACAATATCAGGGGCTTGGAGTCATCCTCATTTCCATGTAAGCCCCTGTACCAAGTGAAGGGAGAGCACCAGGCCTTTGAGAAGCATTCAGATGTCCTATGTAAGGGAATTTGAAGATCTCAACTTGTCATAGGGCTTGGATGAGATTTAGGCCTGGCTTTTAGAGGTAGAGATTTCTTCTCATGCTGACTAATGAGTCCTAGCAGAGAAGGAGTTGTTGAGCAACCCTGTTGCTAAACCCTGAAGGCTGTGGAGACGTGGCAGAGCTGCTGGAGAAGCTGGAGGTATGGATCATCTTGTCTCTCCTATATTTATCCCCTTGCCCCCAACCTCCTTGTTTTACTTTTACTGGGATTTTCTTCAGATGAACCCTATTAAACGCATCGCTAGTGTTGAAATTTGCCGATGCCAATAAACCCATCTGTTTTATTAACTAACCGCAGTCTCTGGAGTGTTTCTCGCCGGCTGAGACATGAGCAGCCCTTTCTGGTCTCCAGCGCTGTGTGTCAGCTCCCCGAACAATGGGAGGGGACCCAGGAGGTCGCTGGCAGGAAGCACCGCTTCCCCTGGATAATTAACCGGCTGGGAGACTGAGGAATGAAGATAGCACATGAGACACACACAGTACGAACTGCTGAAACAATAAACAAACAAATCAATGACCAGCACTTCCTTTTCTTATATTGTTAAGGCTGCTTCCTTAACTCAGGTTGCCCCAAACCCACCCCTCAGAAAACAGCCTTTTAGGCTTGCTAATTCTTAACCTCTTCACTGCCAGTTCTTGCTGAAGGTGTAAGCCAATGTTTGCCAAGGTGATGGCCAGTGCAGGGCCCCCTGGCCCTCCTTGGGGTTTGCTGGCGAAACTGGAGATCTCTGTTTCTGAAAGTGTTAAAAACACTTTTACCAAAACTTGAATGAAGGGAGACTTAGTTTGGCTGTAAGGCTGCATGGCTGTAATGCCCCTGTACCAGGACTGCACCCCACATAGGTGTCATCATCTAGACCAGCAGTCTAGCTCTTAAAATGTTGATTTCCAGAGAAACTGGCCTCAGAGCCAAGACGTGGAAGAAAACGGGATCAGGGCTCTGTGGCTGAAACCCAGCTCCTGTATCACCCCTGCAGCCATCCTCCAATGTGCCGTTGTTTCACTGTCTCTGTTAGAGGGGGGTCAGCTGCACCACCGGTGCTCCCTGTCTTCTGAGCTGCTGAGCATCCGACTGCACGCTTCCACCAAGATCCTCTCCTCTGACTCCAGAGTGGACTTCTGCACACTGTCTCCTCCCCCATCCAAACCACTCTTCGGATAGGTTGCTGTTTCATTGTTTCTGACCTGTTAACGCCAGAATTATGACGGCAGAAACCGGGCATTGGCAACCCTCCCCACCCTGGGTAATTTTTGCAGATGTCTCATTGAGGAGCAGCTGGGGATGGTCTTTCTGTCTTTGAGCACCATGTGCATATTTTATCCCACAGAGGCCGGTGCTAGTGGCACCTGGGAGCTGAGGTGATGACATAGTCCTGCATCAGTCACACACTGATACTGGTCGGTGGATCTTGCTCTGCTGCGTCCTCAGCAAAACGCTGCCAGGGAGAAGGTGCAGCCAGGACTGGTTGGGGAGAATCAGGCTGATCCTGTTAGAGCTGGGAAACTGCTTTTCAGAAGAGGTGCTTATGTTCCTCCCCGTCAGCCTGAAGATTTGGAGCAAGGTGGGAGCAGGGGTGCCCGGGGAGGTGGCCCATGTCCCATCCCTGGACTGACCCCTCTGGCAGCACCAGTAAAGGCTGTCCCAGGCAGGTCCTGCCTGCTGCTGAGTGCTCCCAGCTGACAGCTTATTTGTTATTACTTTAAATACCCACTGTTTGTGTTAAGCACAGCAAGAAGTCTAGTAAACTGAAATGGTGACATTTAAAAAATGAAGTTTCTCAAGTAGATGTTTAATCTTTCTAATAAGGAAGTTATCTGCTAAATACCAAGTTTAACAGTTTTGTAATAAGTCCATATCAAAACACAGACGGGGGGGTATGGTTTAGCAACGGGTATTTAATTAACCTATAAAGGCTTTCCTCCTTAATCTAAATTACACTTCTAGCCTACAGACGAAGGTGCAGTACTGGAAGTTTTGTCAGTAAAGCAGTTGCTTTAAGTGCTGTGGCACCTGAGGCTGTGTGGGGACTGTGAGCATGGGGGTGGCTGTGAGCATGGGTGCTGCTCACTGACCCTTCAGGCTGGGTTGGGGCCTCCCTTCTCCCTTCTCCCTTCTCCCTTCTCCCTTCTCCCTTCTCCCTCTGCCCTGCCCTTCCCGACAGAGGAGCTGTGGCTGCTGTCATCCTGCCTGCCACCTCCTTCAAAGTCCTCCCTGGGGCTTTGTTCCCTCACTGGAGCATGGCTACAAAATCTGCTGCACCAAGCCACGCACCGGCTGCTGACAGCTCCAGCGCGCCTGGTGCCCATCCCCAAGCACCAAAGCAGGGACCAGCTTTGTCACCTCGTGGGGTGTCCATCACTTTTTTTAAAGGAGGAGGTCACATTTGAAAGAGTAGGAGAAGGTCTTAGCCCTGGACTGAGGTTTTGGAGAAGCCAGGACACAGTGCAAAATGAGAGTGTTAGCATACAGTCAGGGAAAAGGTGAGCCTTGGCCAGGACACAGGGAACTGGCAAAAGAGAATGAAGTAAACCAAGACAAAGCCCGGGGGGCTGTCTGGGCAATCATGCAAACAAAGTAAGGCATACAGTTAAAGTCTTCAATGCTTCCTCTGCCTTTAGGTGAATAAAAGAGGACAGGCACGGAACACCACACAGAGGAATAATGAAAACCAGTTATAGAGATTAGGCAGTGCGATAGGAAACCTCCCACAATTGTGCATTATCAAAGAAATGAAAAATATCCACTATTTTCTGCCACAGACCCTGCTGGATGCCCTTCAGCTCCGCTCAGAGCTGGAGCTCCAGCAGCGCTCTGCAGTGCCGTCAGCCGCGACGGGCCACCTCGGCTCAGGTCCTCTGCCGCCACGCAGAAGCTGGGAACTTGGGGAAATGGTGGGTGGTGTAGAAAGGACGAGGGACAGTGGATCCTGCCACTCTACCATGACTGACATCTGCTGTGTGTTCATGGCGTGCTTTGTTGAGAGGGGTGGGAGTGGGTTCTTTGAGAACAGCTCTCCCTCTCCCTCTTGGGGAGATCAGCCTCCCTCTAACAAAGAAATGCTTCTCCCTGGCAGGTTTCCATCCTTAGTGCCTGGTATACTTTGGCACGTTTCAGGGCTCAGTGAAGTGTTTTTGAAGCTTTTTCTTTTCTACTGCCAAAATCCCTCTGTGTCACAGTGTGTGTCTCCACAGCATGGAGTCAAGTGGAGACATGATGGATTTGCACAACCAGCCTTCAGCGAAAAGGAGGAAATGTGGAACAAAGTCTTCCTCAGTACAAGTCCTTTGATTTCAAGGGGCTTCCAACACCCAGTCACTTGTATGGTGCTACTCCCCTGCAATCTGCAAAGTGATGCTGTGTTCAACCAACTGCTGAAACCCAAGGTGGAAGAGTGAGAACAGCTTCGAAAGGAGCTGGGAAGGGGCAGGTGTATTGGTAAGTCAAGGAGGTACAGTAAAAAAACCAGTTCCTGTTTTCATGTCATGAATCAACACTTACACCTAAATATCCTTGTTAACTGATTCATTACTCTGTGTCATGCTAACTTCAGGCTTCTGCTATATGCCTCTTTTTACAATGTTAAACAAAAAAATGGGTTTTACAGTTTAAGCAAAATATATTTCTTGTGGAAAAGATAGGATGTGTGTTCTTTAGAACTTTATGTATGGCATGGGTGAATCATGCAGGAGATGATGGAAACTGGTTTTTAGGCAGCAGCAGTCCTCCTTTGCCCTCTTTGTAAATGTTCATTGAATCCATACAGAGAAGTTGCTCCGAGAGCCTTAAGGAAGAGCACAAGTAGACAGGGAAAGCAGCTCCCTGTTCTCAGAAGACCAAAACACAATCCCTGCCTGGCTGTGGCACTGAAAATATCATAACAGCACTTTCATCAGAAGCCCCCAGACTCTCAGAACCCTCTGTGCTTGAAAGACTGCTAAAAGTAGAGAAACTTTATTTTCAGTCACTGGATTGGAAAGGCAGATGTTTTCCTTCCTTCCTCTCTCTGCTGTCTAGTCCTTGTCAGTTTAGTTAACATCCTGAGTCCATGTGAGACACTCAAATGTCACTCAGGTGAGCGTGCATGTTCTGCTGCCAGTTTTTCCAGCCCTTGCACCTCTTACCGAAGAATGGAAAAGGCACCTAACTTTGTACATCGAAGGACATAATAATACAGGCTGGGCCAGTGGGGAGCTCAGCTTGCATGCCAGCTCTGACTGTAAACCTGGTGGGATGGCTGAACAGGAGGGAAGAATGCAAACTGGAATATACAGCTAGAAGATGTATGTGGTGCCTTGTCTCCTTTCCAGCTTTGGGCAATGAGACTGTCCTGAGCCTCCACCTTTGTCTCATGCTGAATGAAAACCATGTGAGTGCTCAGATCTCACTTTCAAAGAGACCAGGTCTCTAGATGGACAGATTGCAGGGCTCTGGATCCTACTAGAAAATATTTGGGAGTAGTGTACAGTCCCAGCCACTTCAAAGTTAAAAGTAAATGTCAACTCATCTGTGGCATGCCAGAGTATTTTGAGACAGGCAGAACATTGTAACATACTTCTTCATTTATCTACTCTGTTTAAGGTCAGTCTGGCCTTTTAATTACACATCTGCAAAAGGAGAAACTCATTCATAAGTGGAGGAACAATATTGTCCTGGACAGCAATGTCTGATGGAGATGTGGTAAGCTTAGACAAAAAATTCTTGCTCTAACTGATGTGACTGTTCTTGTCCAGAAGAGAGTCACCTCCTCTTGTGCAACATCTAGCATAACAAAGACATTTTCCATAAAATGGTCCCAATCTAAATTTTACTAACCATAATGCCTTGCACAGCTGCACTGTGTGTTTTGTGGAGCCAGGCAAAAATAAGACCTGGTTTTGCAGCCACTAATATGGAGGAACCTTCAGGACCAATATTCAGGTCCTACACTGCATTACATGTAGGCCAGTAGTAAGACTTAGTCTCATCTCAAAATGCAAAATAGCAGCTAAACAGCAGGGGAAAGGACGTACCACAGTAGTGCCTGTGGTGGATGGAGGCAGAGGTGCCGCTGACTCTTCCCTGTATCTGCACCAGCATGATGCCTGGGTTGCACAAGAGGTTCTGAAGCTCTTGGACCTTTGGCCTTCCTTTTCTTCCCCCATGGCAAGGCTTGCAGTGCTGGGTGGGCAACAGGGGTTGGTGTTTGTAGGCACTGAGTAGCTGTTACATGATTGCCCTGACTGCAAGGGATTGGTCTGGAGATGCCTGGAGCTGCCTCCCCATCCTGTGCTCCAGTGAAGGTGAGTGCCAAGATCAGGATGCTCATACCAGGCCCAGGGTGTAGCGGATCACACAGCCAGCATGGCATGTGGCGGTTGGTACTCCCGAGAAAAATGTTTGTACCCTGGTGCTCCTGGCCTCTCCCTAAACAGTAAATGGGTGGTCTGCTGCAGACCTCTGAAACAGCTGTGACACCGGCCTAAGGACCACATGTATTCAGAGGAATATGTAGACACATGTAGACTTTGCCAGAGCTGGTATGCCTGCAGACTGGGATGCAGGAGAGTTGTTGGAGCTGCATGTGCTGGAGGATTATTTCAGCTGCTTTCTGCAGTGTGTCTGACCACAGCATGGTGGTGGGCAGCAGAGAGAGGAGACAGAGGCAGATAAGCCTTGCATTTTTCTAGCATTCTCCCCCATGAAGGCACAGCTTACTTCAACTAATGGAAGTAATCAGGGATAATACTTTGGTAAGGGTTCCAGGTTTCCTTTATAATTAACCCCAGGGAGCTTATATTTTTTCTACCTACAGTAACCTGTCATATGCGTGGTGAGAATTTCTTGCCTTTTTCTTCAGTTTTTTTTTTTTTCCTTTCTCCCCGCTTCCCCTCCCATTTCCAAGCCAAAATTTGACTTTCCCTATTCATAGATAAATGGAACATTGCTGATGGAAATAGCTCCCTTGCTACCTCTTAGATCTGTGAGCTGATAAAGAGGACGGGTGTTTTGGGATACTGACCAAAAGTGGCTTCTATAAAGTTACTGTTAATAGCTGCTGTTCTAAAGGCATAGGCCAAAAGTGGCATGAACATGTTAAGTGGCTTGGTGATACCGCTGCCAGAATTAGAAACACTTCAAGGGCTTGATGTGGTTAGTCCTCAAAACCATATGAGACAAAAGTTGTTGTAGTTCCTGTTTTCCTAATGGGGAGATTGGCCAGGACTGCTGAAGCACAATTTAGGTTTAGATTTGGGTATTTATGACAATTAATAATTTGTCATAAACCTGACATTACCTGAACGAGCATTAATACACCCAGAGCTGAAAGGAGACCCAGTCAGGGCTCTGCTCCTCTTTTGGCATCTGTATCTGGCCCCAACCAGTCCACACCAGGCACGCCCAGTGAGAAGGATATATACATTGTTAGCAGACGAAGGTGGGTATCTGCTCGGTGGTTGTGTCTGTCCTTTTCCCAGGATATCCTGGGATAACCTGCAAGCTTACGAATCTCCTGTACTTTAGGTCTAGGTCCACATCTTTGTATTTAGCCTCTATTTGTGGGTCTTTCCTATAAACTTTTATAATGTGCGAAAATATACGTCTTTTTCTCCTTTTTACCCTGCAGCCTGATTATTTCTGCGACAACCCCCACCTTTTGCATTGCAGAGAATAGTGAGTAATATTCCCCACTGAGTTTTTAAAAGCACTTCTGATAATCATTCTTGACATCCTGCATGATTTTCTTCAATCACCTATCTCCTTTTTCAAGCTAAGGAGCCCTACACTGTTTAATTTTTTCTTATATGCCAGCTATATCACTGATGATAATTCCATACTTAGTGAAAAATCCAGGTACCATCAAGAACTAATAAATTGCCCAAACAGACTGGGAGAAGAATTTTGTTTTCCAACCTTGTCCCACAGAAGCTGCATTCAAGACAGAAGGAGATGCAATGCGAAATGTAACTGAAGTTTCTCTGGAAAATGACTGCTTTAGCATAGTATAATGTATTGCACTTTTTGGAAACCACAGTTTTCACTACCAATTCAACAGCACAGAAATCTGAGCAACTGCCTTAAAATTATTATCCAAATTAACTGTTTCTGAGCACTGGCCTTTTAGTGATAAGATCTGAAATGAGAATTAGTATTTTTCAAGCGTTTCATATGATACATGCTCATGAGAGCAAATTACACGTGTTATACCTACAAATACCCATGGCCATGTATTTTTAATTTAACTCAGATACTGATGTCAGTAACCAGAAAGACAACACAGATGCTTTGGGTCTCAGACCCAGATGTTTTGGTCGCTGTAACAACACCTGTGCTGACTCTGTTGGCAGCACTAGCAGCCCCAACACAACTGCTGTCGCTGTACAGCCTCGGAGGAGAAAACAAGCCTGGTCCTCCTGCGGCAGGGGCCTGGGCAGCAGCCTGAGCAGGATACAGAGGTTTTTCTCCATTGCAAAGTTACCTCAGAAGCTCAAGGGAAAGCATAAGTGAAGTTGCTAATATTTTACTCCCTTTGTTCTCTGAAAAGCAGGAGGAAGAAGGAGGTAGCTTGTTGTTGCTTACAACAAAGCAAGTGGGGTTTTTTTGGCTTTGGACTTTTTCTCTATTTACATTAGAATTTGCAACATGATCAGAGATAGGGACATCCCACTCGGGCGTCTGTGCCAAAGTAGGGAAGAAATGGCTCAGAAGTTTTGGCAACCAGCGATATGGGGAATTCGTCTAAACTGTAACTTAGTGAGCAGGCTCCTCTGCGTAACCAAATCTGTCACAGAGTTTCTGGAGTGATTTCATCTCAGTGGTTTCATTTCACTCTTGTTAATAAGATTAATCCATTAGTCTTTCTTTCAATGACTTTGCGAGTATACCTTAAGAAAGGCAGGATGAAGGTGAAGAAGGACTTGAAATACACTATAGACAACTTCTTTTTATTTGTGTGTTAGTAAACATTTTATTTCAGTCTCAATGCATTATATCTGCATGGACACAGGTGCCAGGCGGTGCTGTACAGCAGTGCTTGATGACTCAGTGAGACATCAGTGCTTTTTCAAAATTATCCAGGTATAACTGAGGGCTTTTCTGTAATCAGATGAGTAGGTAAAGGATACAAGGTTTTGTTTTCAGGATTTTTTTCCACAGGCAGGTTGTTATTACTGCTGAGAAGATGGGAGATACAATGCAAATAACAAAATCTAGATGATGGCTATATTACTGAGAAGCAGAAAAGACAATCAAATGGAAAAGAAGTACTAGGACAAGTGTCTCGACAAGGTCAAACTGTGTGCCAAAGGAGTTGCGTGGCCAGTATGATGCATCACACCCAGCCTAATTAACAAGGCTATTTAAATTTGAAAAATTCTTGGTTCGGTCAAAATTTGACTGAAAGCATTTGAAGAAAGGTGGCCATTAAATATTAGCAACAGAGAGCAGGAAGGAATACGTATATATATTTTCCTTGTCAGTAAAGTAATTTCCAGTCATAAGAGCGTCTTGTGCCGCATGCTGATCTCACAGATGGTGCAGTAAATCAGGGCTAAGTCTGAAAGTGTCAGTGGAATTATCTTTGTGTAAATGGTATCCGAATTGGTCCCTAGCTGTGAAAGAGAGGGATTGCCTTGGGGCGTAAGCACAGATAGGAGAACTAAAGGGTTTTTTTTTCTTTTTCTTTTTTTTCCCTGGAGTCTGACTCACTTTGTGGCTTTGAGCATTTTGCATAATTCTTTTGCCTTGGTTTCCTCCATGCAAAGTCAGCTGATAGTTCCAGAGAAGCTCTTGAGTGGAGAACTTTGATTATGGAAATTGCTATGGAAATGTTTGTTTATTACCATTAATGGAAATAATATAATACCTTAGAAAATTTTAGCTCAGCTGAGGGACTTGGAGGGCAAAAGGCACCACAGATTCACCAGTAACTGGTTTTTGAAGTACCAGATATTATTCCATATGATGAAGAGAACTTTCAGCTTTAAAGGAAAGATACCACCCAAGAGTGAAGCAAAGAATACAATCCTGTGACTGCAAGGGTCAGACTTCAAAACTCAGTAGAAGTTACTTGTGACTTGCATGTGAATTCAACATCAGGCAGTAGCGGCCACAAGCCCTTCTTCTTTGATGTCTGTTCAGCTTATATTAAATTTGAGGCTGTTCTGCAAAATCTCTGTAGATGCATAGGATCTGGAGGTCTTCTCTCCTAAGCAAAGACTGTGGGCTTATACAGCCCATTGCACTCTTTCCCTCTCCCTCATTCCTCTTCCAAAAGACGCACCTAACTTTTGGTTAAAGATTGTGAGGAGTGGGGTCTGTATTGGTTGTCTGTACACTGTCAAGAATATTCATTAAAGCATGTGGGCATGTTACCACAATAATCTCACTGCAGTTTGAAACAAGGGATGCTCACATACAAAAAATCCTACCTGTGTACTTCATAGGGTCTTCAGAAGGGAGCAAGCTGGCAACCTCGTAGCAGTGATAGATCAAAACCAGAGTGATGTTTTCCTAATGTCTCAAATAAATAATCAAGGGCTAAGTGAAGGAAAGAGAGCTTCTGAATTTACAGTTTCTGGAAGAGGCCTGCTCACCATGAACACATCCTTCAGCTTTCTAATAGAGGATGCTGGGATGTGCCAACAACAGAAGATGTCTGGCCTTTACTATGACTCTGGACATTGAAGATGGGATTAATTTTGCCTAAACATGGCCAGGTGTCTGGCCTCCTTCCACAATCAGTGAAGGAAAAAGAGGTGATTTAGCCAACCTCTCTCTGTCCCTTGACTGTAGAGGGAAAATAGTTAGACCAGATACTAATTTACAGACAGCTAAAATTAGCAAGATGAATTGCTCTTTTACTGCTTCATATGTTTAACAAATTGTACACTTTCCCCACAATTGTGTATAAGGTCTCTGTTTTACAGGGAGAGAGGAAGGTGAGGCCAAGATGAACTGACTTGCCCAAAGACAGTTAACAGAA
>VZTV01113117.1:7307-23160 GCA_013400875.1 Anhinga rufa | reverse complement strand
CTTGCAAGTCATGATAATCCTGGGAAAATATCAGAATTCAAATAAATACAAAGCAATTCATTACCCCTTTGCAACCAAAAAAAAACCCCAATAGGGTAGCATGATGAGCAAGACTAAAACATTATGGCTAAATAAACAAGAAACCCCAAACCAGAAAGTGGAGGAGGAGCATGAGGGAAGCACTTGAGAAGGCATCCATAGATAGCTATGGTTATCAGTCAGTGTTCTGCCTCCTGGGTTTTTTTGCAGATTTTACTAAGTACAATGATTTCCCACTTGGACAAAGTTGTGGGTGTTGTCCCCACGTTGCCTTGGCCCAGTGGCGAAGGAATGCCCCTCATGTGGCCAAAGCCATCTAAGCAAGTCCAACACTAAATGGAAACGGGAACCAACCTGTAAACGGTGGAGAAAAAGAGACTCTTCCTGAGAATGACTCACCCCAACCACCTCTGAGGGAGCAGCAGTCTTTTGGAGGGACTTCTTTACACTGATCATAGAGGGAGATTCCCTGGTTAACAAACTAGGTACCTAATTCATATGCAGCTAAAATTAGGTGATGTGAAACCCACCTTTACAGTACACTATAATTATCTTTCATACAGAAGTGGCAATGCAGCTTCTTTGCCAGGCAATGGCTGCCAAAATCTGATTCAAAAATATTTAGAGTTGAACTCCAAAGATATTTCACAGGTTTTGTTTTACGTTACCTTGCAAACTAGCAGAGTAAATCAGGTTGTGAAATCTCCTCTTTGGAGGTTTTCAAGACTCAACTAGGCAAAGCCATGGCTGATCTTACTTTGGCAACCATCCTCTTTCTAAAGGGAAGATGGACCCCATGACTTCCAGAGACCCCTTCCACCCAACATTTCTTGGATACATTACAAGGCGAAGTGAGAGTGGCTAGAAAACAATTGCTGTAGACTGAAAAAGCAGAATGAAAAGACAGCTAACAACTTCTAAAAGTTTTTACCTTACTAATTATTTAAGGAATTCAGTGTGAAGAATTACAGGATTACTAACTGCATGGTTTTTAACCTGGCTGTTTGCAAAGACTGAGAATAGAACATAATACCCATGGTAATCTAATTAACTTTCAGGTCAGGTTAAGAGTCACTGTGGATTCTTCTATAAATCATTTCAATTATAAATCTGAACCAGGTAAACCAAGGATTTTTATGTTGCCCCGTATTGTTAGGTAACTATTTCCCTAGATATTTCAATGCATAAAGGACACCCAATTGAAATTTTTTAAAATAGCTGTCACTTAAACTGTTTTAAGTTAATGTCAGAAAAACAGAGAGCAAACTGGCTCTGGGATACAATGCCAAAATAGTCCCTAGTGAAAAACATAAATAGTATCTTTATTCCTTCCCAGCGCTGCTTTTATTTCCTCCCTTTTCTTTAACTCCAAGCAGAATTATCCATTAGTGAAATAACTGCCTCTTCCACTTTTACATCAGAAAGACTTACAAAATATGCACCTGGGAAATGGTGCAGAAGGCATACACAGCGTGAATACCTACCTGGAAATGACGATTGATGTCAAATTAATTTTGCATAGGCACAAAAATAATCAGAAAAGGGAAAGTAACTGTTACGCTTTTACCATGCTAGGAGGAACCTGAAGGACAAGTTTATCAGTATTCCACCCTAAATAATTTTGCTTTGATATATGAGATGACAGATGTAAACAGTATGTTTAATACAACTCTTTAATCTTCTACCAGCAGCTAAATTTTATCATTATTATTTCTGAAGGCATCCCTTCTGGTGGCACACTAACACATTCTGTATTTGTAGTTGCCTATTGCATTGATTTGTCCATAGCCTACTGAAAACAGCACACCAAATTTAGAGCAAGAGTTCAAGCCCTATTTAGCCTCTTGCTTAGGACAGTGCATGAAAGTATTGCATCTCAGTACAGAGGAACCACAAGCATTAGGTAACACTGAAAACATTTTATGCTGTTGAAGGAGAACACAGAATTGATTTCCTCTTCTGAATCTGAAAACTAAGTATACCATCAAGCAGTTTGAAATGACCTTAAATTAAATTATTATAAATAACCTACTGAAGCTAAATTATACTCATATTAGCACCTGTCCCATGGCTAAGCTGACTAAGCTTTTGCAGTGTTGCCATGACAGCTTAGTTCGGGCTGAATTGACCCAAAAGAGTAATTCATCTCTCACTATATAAATTTGACCCTCTGCACTGCAAGAGAAGAAAAGTACGATGGATGCCCACCCTCCCTCCAGGTGACTCATGTTCTGAAAGAAAAAACATTAAGCGAAAGCAGATCTCCACTAAGAGGGACAGTGCTGAATTAGCACCTCTCCCCACATAGTTACCACCACACTTTGTTCCCAGATAGTGGCGCCGGTTTCTGAAGCCAGAGCACAACATGAGATTGCAGCCTCGCTGACTAATTTTTCTCTAGGTCAGCTTTCCACTGCCAGAGGTATCCGACAAAAGAAAGCATCATGTACTTGAGGTATAGATTGACCTCTAAAAATAGGCCTCTCTACTTTTGTGAGCAGCAATAATTAATCACTGCTGTTCCGGTCATTTTCTTTCCCCTCTTCTGCTTCATGCCTGCCCCGTGTACTTCCAACTCCCTGGTGAATCCTGAACCTTAAAATGATGCCACAGAACTAATCTCTGATGCAAAATGCCTTAGGAGGAGCTGGATGCAAGCCCAATACTGGCTTGTTTCCCTTGATGAGCTGATTGTTCTAATTGGAAAACATTTGATTAGCCTGTTTCCCATGGACAAGACATGAAACAGAAACATTTCTCTGCCACTTGTACACTAAGTCCTACAGTGTTAAAATTAAACAGCTCAGAAGTGCCCAACTTCAAGCTTCAAGCTCTGCAGGAGCAATTTTCTTGTAGGTAGAAAATGAGAAGTATTAAATTCTCTCTTATTTGAGATTTAAAGATGTTGGCAAGATTCTCTCAAACTGGTCTTCTTCTCACAAGGAAGTTGCAAGATGACTGCAGTTTTGAGTAAGGATCCCTTCACCAGTGACCGCAGCAGCTAATGTAAAGCTGCGCTCTGTCTTGCTACTGGAACCATGAAACACTTTGGAGATGGATAAACGATACCACAAACTATTTACCAAAGCACCTCTCAATTACAGAGAGATCTTCTGAAGAACACATTTACGACAATTAGCATTAACTGCTCTGGAGTGGATTAAAAGAAAAAAGTTAATAACCCCTAAACCTGCAAACATTAGCAGTTATTAATGGCTACTGGCCACATATTCTCTCGCTCTTTTCAGTTTAATTTTAATGCTACTTTTTTTTTCTTTAAATAAATGCTGAATTTCAGAAGGACCAAATTCACGTTTGGCATAACATCACAAAATTCTTCGAAGAAACATCAATACTGAGCCACAAATGCGTATAATTAGACTTGGTAATTACTTAGATTTTCCCCTTGTGTTTTTTTGTACATAGTAGAATAAAATCGTTTTAACGTTACAAAAGTGAAGCAGTCTAAAAACTTACAAGGCATAGGTCTAGTTCATATTAAAACGGGTGTGAAGATTATCAGACCTTGTTCCTTTGCAGAAATTAAGGACACATCAATTACGTGATTTTAAAAAAAAAAAAAAATTAATTAAGTAAGAATCCACCTAAGCCAGAAATGATGGATACGCTGGGGGGAGTCCAGAATATTGTATAACCATTGTGCACCTATGCAAAAGCTAATAGGCTGAACTGAAAAATAGATACGATAGCAAAAAAAAAATAACTTTTGGAGGGAGAAGTGTCTTTCAGAACCAACACTCAGTCTTTGATCCACAAAGAAACCAGATGCAGGGTATTACTGAGTATTACAAATATTACTAAAAATGTCTGCAGCATAATACACAAACCATCCATAATTATGCATCTGAGAATAACATCTTTATATATATACATATATACACACAGACAGACACATAAAAGCTTACAATTCGTGTGGGTGGAACTGGCTGGAAGCTGTTCACAAGAGTTTTCTTCTGAGGTCCTTTGTGTGACAGTTAGCTCACATGGATGCACAGAATGCAGCAGGACAGACTGAGCTTCCTGAAGGCAAATATTGACCAACTGCAGCTTTAATTAGTGGAATGGGGAGAAGAGAAGTTAATGATGACTTCCTAAAAGGTTTTTTTAATGAGGGAGGCTAAAAAGTCTTGAAATAAAATACTGACCAATGGTTGTATAAACTGAATTCTGTTGGTCAGGCTCGCCTGGCTCTGACTTGTAAATCTGACATCTGTAGAAAATCCTCCCAAAAGACAGTCAATTTAAAATGAACTTAATTTAGAAAGAGCTCTGCATTCCTCCCATGGTATTCCTGCTTGAAGACTGCTCCACGCCTGGTATTCTATTTATTACTTGTTGCAGATGGGAAATTCAGGCAGGCTTTTACAAGACTCCTCACTTGGCAGATGCTGTGAACCTGGAAGGCCATCATACTGATCTTCCTCTCAAGCAGCAATTTTATGCTTCCTAATAAAATTAAATTTAAAGTACAATGATCTTTTTTAACTTGCTAGTTAGAAAAACAGACTCTATACAATAGATTCTTCAGAGATCTCTCGCTTATCACAAGGAGTGACGTATTCTTTCTACCCAGATGATGAAGCCTGAAAACAAGCTATGGTTGTTTATGTGCAGTTGATATCTGAACACTGCAACCCTTCTGTGGCAGCACTGCCAGTTCCTCTTCTGTCATGATGGACAGGGACTTATCCATCTGGCCAAAGGCTCTCTGCCTAAAGAGGAGCATAAAAACCAGCCCTTAGTTCTGGTGTTGCTTGCTGTAGTCACGTAGCCTGGATAACCAAGGAGATTAATTAATTAGAATTACCCATTAGGCAGTTGGTACTATTAACCTCTTCCTGTATTTCTAATATCTGTATGTTCTATAAAAAAATATTGTAAATACAAAACCTATTGTACAGCACTAGGAAATCCAGCAGTGAGAAGAAAATACATTCCAAGAGCTTTCCAAAGTTCAAAGTACAAGGTCGTTTTGATATTAGTTGAATGCTACGTTTCACCAAATAATGTGTGTGTTTTATTAAAAAACTAGGTGTCTGTCAAATGACTCACTTCATGGTTCAAACGTTATAACCATCATGGAATAAAAACACTAATGTAGGCAGCCAGCTCAAGATAATCTTAAAAAGGGAATCAGTGCTGGTGGGTAGGAAGGTAGCTGCATATATTGGGAAAGATGGAGATGAAGGGATTACAAAAAACAAATCAGAAAACGGGCGAGAAAAGTAGAGCAGGAAATAAAACTTGAGATAATCATGGTGGAACATGAAGAGTTCAATTTCTCTGCTGGAAGTCAAGGAAAATTACAACTGTACAGTCAACATGAAGGATGTGAATCAGCAGTTCACCCACAGCTATGTGATAGAGGGACAATAAAAGAAGCGTGTCTTGGAAGAGTAATCCTGTAACTCTTAACCGATGTGAGTAATCCTGATTTACCTAAACACTGCCTTCAACTTCTGAAGACATTACAAAACTTGATAGCAGCCAACAATTAAAGAAGACAGTAAAGAAGGAAGAAGCCTGTAACTATTTAGTCTGCTGCTTTGATTAAATTTGGGAGCAGTGTTGTTAAAAGTGGATATTTTTATTGTTAGCTTTGGTCTTACATGGACTAGAGAGTAGAAAAAAGGAAAAAAACAAACAAACCCAAACACACTTATTTAAACGCCTGAAAGTTCAGTCTTTGTAGACCAGGCAAGGTCTTTCTTCAGGAGATTCACATGCACGACTTTTGGCTATATCCTCAGCCCAGGCTGTCTACAGCAATTGTACAACTAACCACACACTGTATTTTACTCTTCAAACTGTGTTTCCCAAATTGTTCCTTTTTTCTCTGTCCAGTTCCAGGATTCCCCAACTCCCTTCTCTCACCACCAAACCCAGTGCTTTCAAGTCTTCCTGTAACTTCTGTCTTATCCTGTGTCTATGCCCCCTGCATCTTTCCCCATTGCAAAGCAGAGTTCTCCAGTCTGTGCCACATGCAGAGCACTGGGCACAACTTACTTCCATTTCCTCCCTTCATTACTGCTACAAGATAAACCATTCACTGCATCAGTGTGTTACACTTTCAGGAAGAGGAGCTGGGCAGAAGTGCTGTATCTTTAGCCTGCCTCACCAACACTCCCACGCCTCTTGTCCTGAATTTTCACTGTAAAGTGAAACTCAGGGCGGAGGACTGCCCTCCTTTCTTTTTCTGTACAGCAATTAGCACAACAGGATCTTTATACCACCTTATATTCCTTCTGACCATCAGGAAATAGTTTTTTACTGTGAGGATGACTGAGCACTGGCACAAGTTGCCTAGGGAGGTTATGGAGTCTCCCTCCTTGGAGGTATTCAAAACTCATCTGGACATGGTCCTGGGCAACTGGCTCTAGGTGGCTCCGCTTGAGCAGGGGGTTGGACCAGATGACCTCCAGAGGTCCCGTCCAACCTCAACCATTCTGTCATTCTGTGACACCTACTTAAAAACACCTGCTGTCTTTAAGTAACACTAACACTATGCAAGGAGAGGATTAATGAATCATTTAAAAAACAGGACATCCAGGAGTGCTGAGTCTGTGCTAGACAAGTAATAAGGCTCCACACATCTTTTATTTCCTTTGCTTTGGGGCTTTATGATTCTTCTGCCTTCTTCCCCCACCTTTGCCCCCAACATGAAACTTCAACAAAACCTACAACAGCTGGAAAATGTGTTGTCTTTAAATGTCTGGACACTGAATTCAACTCTTGTGCTGCTGACAGCCACAGAGATCCAAAATTGCCAACGTACTGTACTGAATACAAAAAGTTTTCATAAGCTTGGCTAGTGAAGAGGTGGTGGGAGCCAGGTTTGGTTTTTTTTTAAATTATATATATAAATGTTGATGAATTTACTATGCCTTTTCATAAAGTAGAACGATGGAAATTTGTTCTGCATTGCACACCTATTTTTCTCAAGTATTTTAAGAAAATAAATGTCCTGGTGCAACAGTTTGCAAGTCATACACCAAAACACACAGATGAAAGCTTGCACAGGTATCTAGCAAGAGATGCCTGAGGAATGTTTATTTTTTTAAATAAGAAACCCCAAACCTAAGAGATTATATAGAAGATTTTTTCAGAATGCATTTTCAGAAAACAATATCACTACCCTTTTATGGTTACAGCATGTCAAACATGGCATTTCATTAAACTCTCCGATTTTGAAAAATACTTCATTTTTACACATCGCCAAAATAAACCCTTTTCCCCACCTGCATTCTTTGACTTATAATTGACTTGCATTTACAATACTTACAAAAACTACACTAAATAAATCTATAACTTTAAATGCAGTATTTCTCTCGACTTTACCCTGAATTAGATCAATGTTTGAAAACAGGAACTGAGATGGTTCCTATTCCACTTTAAATGGATCAATACTAAATTACCTTTTTGACCTTGATTGTTCCAGTTCCTGTCTCTTCCTTATCCTGCTCGCTTCTTATGTCTGAAATTTCTCTGCTTTTTCCCTACGACTGCCTGAATCTCAGATATCAGTATGATGGAACGCTATGTGAATTTAACCTAGATTTCTCTCAAGGCTATTTTCCCAAGCGGTGATGGCTCTCTCACCCAAGAGATCTCATTAGCATGCACATATGCACCACTGAGCCTCAGAATTTAATAACTCTATTCCCAGTTCAGCCACAGATGGCATGTCATCTCAAGCAAGTTACAAACACTGTGTCTCAGTTTCTCTCGGAAGGAGAATCTAGCATCACAGAAACCACTTGGGAGGTCTCTAGTCCAACCTCTTGCTCAAAAGGAAGGTGGACTCTGAAGCTTGACCAGGTGGCTCAGGGCTCTTGTCCCATCAGGTGTTGGAAACCTCCAAGGACTGATACTTCAGAGCTTCTCTAGGCAACTTGCTCAGCATTCAGTTCTTCTCAGATTGAAAAATATTTTGCTTATACCCAGCTGGAAGCTCTCCTTTTTCAGTTTAGGGCCGCTGTCTTTTCAGTCACCTCTCCAGGTGCTGGGAGGCTGCTGTGAAGTCCGCCCAGCAGCTATCTCATCTCCAGGCTGAACAAGCCCCTCTCCCTTGACCATGTGCTCCAGCCCCCAACCATTGTGGTAGCCCCTGCAGGACTCACACCAATCTGTCGATGTCTTTTTTGGATCAGAAAGCTCTCGGCTTTCAGTGATGCCAGTGACTCGTCCCCAGCTGACTGCCCACCAGGAGCCCTGGGTCTTTCGCAAGCTGAGCGGCTTCCCAGACAGCTGGTCCCCAGCCTATCCTGATGGAGGCATGAGTCTGTTCTGGGTATGGGACTTTGTATTTTTTACTTCTGAAACTCATGAGGTTTTGTTCAGCCCATTACTGTAGCTTGTTGGGGTCCCTCTGAACAGCAGCCCTGTCCTCAAACAAACAAACCTTGCTAATACATGTATTAGTCAACTAAGATGCATAGTACCTGTACAGCAAGCAGAGTTCTCCGAGTGGAAGCCATTCTACATGCAAATACAGAACAGCATTTAATTGTAGCACTTATGAGTATCAGCACAGAAGAGCTGACCTTGAAAGGCTTACATTTAAGTACGCCCTCTTTCTAGAAGAAACTGTTGTAACAATCTGAAGGGCTTCACTGCAATTAAGACTATTCAAAGCTTGAAGTGGAGCACACACTCCAGTACCCAGCACCTGGCTGCATCACACACTGCAGAAACACAGACGCCGGCCGGTGTTCAAACGCCTCACCAGGCAGCAAGAGAACTTCCCAAAACTGCAAATCAAGACAACTCACTGCACCATGCAGCAGCCTCCAAGAGTCATGTTCAGCCTCCCACCCTGCAAAGGGCACTGCATTTTCAAATGTATAAATGCAATGGTTTTCTATGGAGACTACATCTTTCAAAACAGATAAATAAATAGACCTCCGTGATTCAGCAATCCTGTTAAGATCCACCCCAGAGATCACTGCCTCCTCCCAACGTGATCTCCCCAGCATAGCTCTTTTTCTACAGTCATTCCACAGTCTCATTCTACCCTCAAAACAGCAGAAAGCCATCAAAAGCAGGAGTTTGCTGAACCCTAGGAGGAAGACAACCACAAATTATCCAAGGATTTGCATTCAAGGAACTCTACTCTTTAAATGCCTGTGGGTTTTATGTGTGCATGTGTGTGTATTATATGCTTAATGATATATAAACTTTATAAAAATATGTGTATACACACACACACCAACACTATATGGAAAGGGCAAACAAGATATCAACTTATTTTTTCCATGACCTCTATAGTAACTGTTGGGCAAATATTATTTTGCCCTTTTTTTCCTGGTAAATTCTGTACAGCTGTTGCACAAAGGACCCTTGCTTGTAGATGACACGTGGATCACTCCAATAGGAGCTGAAGCCTCTCAGTATGTCCATTGTGGTCCAAACCCTAGGCCATGTGATGTCTGCTACAAAACCATTTCTGACTTCATTGCAGAGCTCAATTTTATTAATTATCTCATTCCTTTGGTTTACCACATCTGTAAAATTAGGACAGATATCTGAGTTTTATAAATTAGCATGCTTTTCATCTGTAGATTCAAAGTAATTTCCACTGAGGATAAAAAGCAGTACATAAATAGTAAGAAAATTAACATTGTATTATTCATATGGATCAGGAGACAAAAAGAGATAATGCTAACCTTTGTCAATCGTGGCATAAATGAGGGGGGGAAAAGCAGGAAAAAAAAAAGGAATCTACGTAATAGCTAACAGAACACACCATTACTTATCCCAGCTGTAGTTCTTATGTTTGAAATACGTCACAATGCATTGGGAAGCACAGAATAAAGGACATTTAAAATAACTAGGACTTAAAAATGCGGTATTTGCTTTCAAAGATATTTCCTGAGAGTAACAGACAGAACTATTTTTTGTACGTAAGCTATTTGGTGCCTGTAACTAGTAGCTACTGGACAGAAATTACATATAATGCTGACAAATATGCCAAAATCGCAACTGCAGAAGAGTTAACTGAAAACATTACTGGAGGCACGTATGCTTACCATCCCTATAACCCTCCCCCTCAAAAATAACCATTAGCATCAAAATTTATTACATTACTGATAAGAAAAAAATGGCAAACACCAGACAAATAACAAAGAGAATTGATTTATTTGAGTCTATAAAAACACAACTGTTAGATTACATTTACGACTGTAAACATTTTAACAGAAAAAAAATACATACACATATTTTGAAATTAAACTTTTCTTGAAATAGGCATTCATATGTTGGATTAAATATTCATTATAATGGAACGAGTCTAAACCATTTCCCTTGAAAATATTGTTGATTCCCAGAACATTTTCTTTCAAACACTTGTTTTTACAGGGAAGTTCAGCATTTCATCTTGATCCACGTCTTCAGAAATGAACTAATTTAACTTCAGCTTTTCCCGCTGAACAGAACTTTTGGTTTAAGTGGTGTTTTTCATACCACTATGAAATGTTAATATCCAAACTAGAGTCTTGAAGCTTATCAGAAAGAAGAGAATATTGCATCACAGAAAGACAGGAGCGAACGTAAGAGAAGTGTTTATGGCATTAATTATAACAATACATTTCAGCGCAGGGTAGTTTTTCTAGATATCGCACTGTATAAAGCTTCATCTAATTACAGACTTTGCCACATGACAATGTTAAGCAAAAAAAAAAGTTCTCTAAATACATTTTTAGGGCAAGGGGCCTCAGCCAAGTATAAGTTTGTTAATCTGAAAAAAGAAACTATTTAGAACCATGTAAAGTATTTGCATTGTCTCTATGCTCATCCCTGCACTGAATTCATAAGCTGTAATGATACGTACAGACATCAGCTCTTGCTCAGCCAGCCAAAAACGTAAATGATGCAAACAACTGACAAAGCAGTTATCACAAAGGTCTGGTAGAATACATCCTGTTTGAAATATTAGATATCATTCTTCTGGGAAATGGTTGTATTTCCAACCAAAGCTTTGTATTTGTTTTGCAGGTCAGGAAGTGATGAGAAACAGAAAAAGAAGCGAGATACGGACCACTGACAGAACCCCTCTGTCCCACAGGTTCGTTTCCATTGCTGGGGGAACAGGGATGACACAAGCTCTTCCAGACCACTTTTTGAACTTTCTAACCTCTAATTCCAAATGCCTAAACTCACTTCAGAATAGCAAGAAAGTTTCAGAGGAGCACCACAAACTTTTAAAGATGTTGTTTTTTTAGTATTGTTCTCTCAGTTGCTGGCAACCACTAGAGAATAGCTGTAGGAGCCAAATGTCTCAAGACCACAGCGATCTTGTTTTCAGGAAGCTGCACTACTTAACCAGTAGCACAGATTCACCATGTAAAAGGATGCAGGGGATGACACCAGCCACAAGGCTTCTTTTCTTAGGAAGGATTCCTCATGAGCAACCCCTGCCACAGATTTTGCTTACATAAACTCAATTTCCCTGAATTTATGCTTGCAGGTACCCATAAAGCCAAAAAAATCCGGGGTACCCTCTGTGCCTGAAACTGGAGGGTTTTTATCTGAGGTTTGGTGGCTTGTCATTAAAACCTTAGCGGAGTCTGGGAGGAGGAGGGGAGAGAATTCAGTTTGCTAGGATTTTTTACTTCTGGTCATCTTTTAAATAATCATGCCTTAATCCAGAATGCTGACAGACAGCAGAAACTGGTTGGTTTAATGACCTAGTTTTATCTCCCCAATGGTGACTGGTGAAAGGCCTATAGAAAATTTGGCTGGAGGAAGGCTGTAAAGTGAGTAAGAAAGCTCACCCATAAAAAAAAGAAACCAAAAGCAAACAGAACAACCCCAAAACACCCCATCTACAAACATGTCCCATAAACCTGCTTTCCTGACAGCAAAACAATAAGCAAATGACTATTTATTAGTGTATATATATAGCATATATGTTATATAGTATTTATATATATTTACACACACATAGAAAGTATAGCAACTGTAAAGCTAACACCTTTATTTCAGAAACATCTAACACAAATTACACAAAATCTAAGGGGTTTTCTACATGGAAAAATAGTGCTCATTAGTTGCTCAACAGTATTTCCCAGGTGTACCCTCTTACTCCTGTGTTAAAAGTGCCTATTTTAGTGTCTTAGAAAAGATTAAGCTCAATTGAAAAAAAAAAATATTAACTTTAGAGTCCAGAGTAATAATATTATCATAAGGATAAGAGTGGAACAGGCTGCCCAGAGGTTGTGGAGTCTCCTTCCCTGGAGACATTCAAAACCCGCCTGGACGCGGTCCTGTGCCCCCTGCTCTAGGTGTGCCTGCTCACGCAGGGGGGTTGGACAAGGTGATCTCTGGAGGTCCCTTCCAACCCCGACCGTTCTGTGATTCCATGAATAAATGCGGAAAGCTGCTGCTTTTAAAATTCTTAACATTTACACTTTCACATTGAACTCTCTCTGCAGATACAGCTATCCAAACGTCAGCTACAATGTGTATGTGTGAATCCACAGCTTCTGCACACAAAGCTGTTTTTGGTAGAGATTATCCGAGTTGAGCACACCAAGGAAGAGGAAAAAAACATAAAGTTGTCACCTACCCACCTACCCCGGTAGAAGGGAGCAACTGCCTGAGAGTTTCTAAGAGCCCAAAGAGCTCTGGGGAAGACATAATCTATTGAACAGACTGCAAAATGTCTGAAGCCTTCAACTATGCTAAGAACCATCTTTGGCTCTCCAAAGGTCTATTGTAGGGAGAAATGTTCAAATACCACACATTGTTTGTTTGTTGGGAAACTAGGTCATAAAATACTCTATTGTACTGACAATGAGCAAAGTGGAAAATTAGATGTTGCCTGAGAACCTTCACTAAGAGTATTCTGTATTTTGGCCAAGAATTATGGCACAGAAGTATCATCCCAACGTTAGTGGCAGAGTTTTGCAACTGTTGCATACAGTAAGTATGGAGCCACTTTCACAACATGCCATATTACTGACAGGTGATTTATGCAGAGCCAGGATCAGCACTATTGATTTTTAAACTCCTTTTTAAGTAGCATACTCCAATGCACAAGACCATTGCATTCTGCAAAAGCTTTTTTTAAGCTGTTCTTCCCTTGATACATCTCCCTACTCTTCTTGCATCTTCCTCTCCTCCTTTCCCCAATTAATTTCCTATTAGTGTCTGCATCAGAGGTTACTGGGCAAATTTTTGTGAGATCAGAGTATTTCTATGCCACCTCATCAGCATATTTTGGCCGCAAACGCTCTTTAATAAGCCCTAGGAAGATTATCTACTTGAGAGTAATCCTGCGATGGCAGACAGAGTGGCAGTCTTCATGTCACCATGCTGGGAAAAGCAGCAGAATGAGACTGTCAAAAGAACTAGCCTAAAAGCTCATTCCAAAAATCTTGATTTTCTGGACATTTCAGAGTATTTGGCTTTATTCGTTAATATCAACTGGCTTACTAATCTCTTGCTCAAATCTTTGGAAGTCCTTGATAATAAAATTCTGAATGTGCGATTCTGCTGAATCTCTTCCATTCTTAAGGTTTTACTTTTACTTCAGTCCAGAATGCCTCCCAGAACCTTCTTCGTAAAAGAAAGCTTCATAAAATGTTGTAATATTTTTCACGCTCACACTTCTGATACAGACCTATTTATTGTCCTACAGAAACAACATCTGTAAAGATAACGGAGAGGGGAAAACAAATGCCCCATATATGCAGTTTTGGAGATGTGACCCTTTTTCAATTTACCAGAATTCACTCTTCTACATACATTCTCATATTGCCTTCAAACCCCACTTGAAGCTAAGGGTTTTCCAGCAATGAAGTGATATGAATAATACATTTGTCAGATGTGGTTTATTTTTCCCTTTCCCTCCAAAGAACTGCATAGGCAGTAGAAGTTCCTGGGGCGAGGGGAAGATTTGTTTCTTATGCATTTGTATTAGAGAAGGCAAAGTTCAAAGAGTTCATCTTGCACCTACCTCAAAGGTATCAAGTTTTACAATGGCCCTCCGTTCCTTTTTTTTGTCCAAGATCTGAGAATAAACTCCCAGGCTTGAAGATCCGAATACTTCTACAGCTACATGACAATTTGTTTCAGTACTGTTAATCCTGCATGGATTGCATAGCCTTTTCTACTAAAACTACAGATGATGCTACTGTACTCAGATCTGCTTTTGTTTATGCTCTAAAACATGCAAGCTCAGAAAAAGCTATTCAAGAGAATTTTGTAGGTGTAGGTCTGCAGTTCTGCTGAGAAAGATGGAAACGTGTCAAGAAGAACATCAAAGGCTCAATGTCCCTTCAGAGTGCTTATTTGATTTTTGGAATTGTCATCTGTACAGAGCATCCATTCCTAGCATGCTATTTTAGGACTGTTTTAAGCCTTGTTCAGGCATGTTCATCCCTTGATAACAGTGCAAGAACTTGTGTAAGTAGCTACTGTGAGACCAGACCACCTTTTGACCTGGTTAATAAATGTTTGCAAGTCTCATTTCTAGGCAAGGAAAGCAGTACTAAAACCTGAGCAAAGTTAAGGCAGAACCTGTATCTCATCCTCAGCTGCAGGAATTTACAGCTCTGCATTACGGAAATCATAGTCAAATAACATGCTTCCATCAGTATCTGGACAGGGTCAGGAGGATTTGCTCCCCAGTGTACGATTAGCCAGATGTATTTTGTTTGTTTAGCAGTAGGAATGACAAGCCCAAATTGGTAGGCTATCTGGAAACAAACATCATCCAGGGCAGGGCGATCTGGATTCCATGGTAGTATGAAAAACCCATTTTCTGGAACTTGTAGTTTGTGTCTTGCTTATGTGCTCAGTGTCAAAGCGATCACTGAACCTGGGGTCAGGAAGGAACTCCACAGCTCAAGCTGGGCTTAGTGAATCCATTACCTTCCAGAGAATGGCACTCCTGCGAGGAACAACGAGGCACACAGATCACCTAACAGATTTCCCATAATTGCAGGCAATCTGAGTAATGATACCATCTCATTTGTCATGGCACACTATTGCACGGACTTAAATGCTTTGGTCCAAGTTTTATAAATGCGGTACCTTTAGTGGAAATGTGAAACTTCACCACTTGCTGTACCAGGAAGATGTCGCTAGAAAACATCTTACAGCCCCCTTTGGCTTTGAAATGACAGCAGATTCTGCTAGTGAAGAACCTGGCCCCATCAAAATCACTGCAAGACCTACACCAGGGCACAGCTACATGCTAAAAATCGAACGGATACTGTCTTTCTAGGCAGAATTTAATCACAAAGATTTAGGAACTTAATAAACACTATTTCTTTTGCAGATCCAATCTGGTAATTCAGAGGCCTGATGCACAAAAGATTGTGAAAGCAAATGAAAACAGCAAGGCATGCTGTTTATGTGCAGCTGGCCATTTTTCAAGTCCTCACTCTCTTTTCAAAAAGCTTAGAGCAAATTACGCTACTCCTAATTAAAAACTGGTTTTGATTACGGGAGCACAGAAATTGCAACCAAAACCCTTTATATTCTGGGCAGTTTTGCACTTCAAAAACTTCAAAGGCCGTTAGTGTTTTGTTCTTTGTTGCTGTTTGGAGACGCGGAGGGAAGGCGACAGCGACCGGAGTTTGGGTGCTGTTTTGGGGCGGGGGGGGCAGCTCTTTGTTCCTTTCTTTAAGCCAGCCCAAGTTGCAAGGCGAAGTTCGCCGTAACACACCATCCCCCGGCTCTGCAAACACGCTGCGGCACAAGCACGGCCAACTTCGCCCTCGCCGAGCGCTCCCTGCCTTCAAGCATTTTAGGTCTGCGAGCCGGCGAGCAGCTTGCCGGACTTACC